>JAHWFP010194736.1:3863-44370 GCA_023313725.1 Lithobius niger
GAGAAAGAAGAAGAGTAGGACTACAGAACAGTGTTGTAAATTAAAACAAAAGAAAATGTTAATTTTATTTCGCAAGCTTTTGAAGTCAGGCATGCAAAGTGAAAGGTATAACATTTTTACAAGAATTCATGATGATGGCATAAAAAGCGAACTTGGCAGTATTCGTATAGGGCATATGAACTGAGTGGTTCACGACCATAATCGGGCATCCTATATGTATAGTCTGACAAATTCTGACTTCATGTACAAACAGAGAAACCGCCGCTCATTGTTTATCCTGACGTTTTAAATTCTTGCCACTTTTCTACGAAAAGGGTGTAAATAAATTGGGGTTTAACGTTCTTTTCCAGCCCTAATTTTATGTTATTTAGCACTTTGTTTTTATTTTAATCTATATTTTTTAAACACTAAAGATTTTGCGCCATCATAAAGAATGGTGTAAAAGTATGCCTAATGAGCCATGTTATACATTTGGTAAGTGAAACTTGCCAGGTTCGCTTTTGATGCCATCTCAATCGATGCTTGTGCATTGCGTGCATTCTGCGCATGTAAACTTAAAAAGCTAGGCAGCTGCGAGTAAGCAGACAGAAGATAATTTCGTGCAAAGCGATGCGATACGATAAGTGCTTATACACGGTCAGAATTGCTGTAGTCAAGTAGGTTTTTCGTAATTTGTTTTTACTTGCTACTCTTATGGCTCTGAGATGAGGCAAAACGTCGAGTTTTAATGTATATTTGTGCACTTCTCGGCTTTTACTTTGTAACATTCTACAGGGCTTACTACAGGGCTTTTCGGCTTTTACTTTGTAACATTCTACAGGACTTACTACAGGGCTTTTCGGCTTTTACTTTGTAACATTCTACAGGGCTTAATACAGGGCTTTTCGGCTTTTACTTTGTAACATTCTACATGGCTTAATACAGGGCTTTTCGGCTTTTACTTTGTAACATTCTACAGGGCTTTTCGGCTTTTACTTTGTAACATTCTACATGGCTTACTACAGGGCTTTTACTTTGTAACATTCTACATGGCTTACTACAGGGCTTTTCGGCTTTTACTTTGTAACATTCTACAAGTGCACTTGTAGAATGTTACAAAGTAAAAGCCAAAAAGTGCACAAATATACATTAAAACTCGACGTTTTGGCTCATCTCAGAGCCAAGAGTAGCAAGTAAAAACAAATTACGAAAAACCTCTTTACTACAGCAATTTTGACCTTGTAGGCACTTAATTTCGTGCACAGCCGTCTGTCTGGTTACTCGCAGCTGCATACCGTCGCAGGCTGGTGCACCAAAGACGTCAATACATGAACTGGAATGCCAACCATACGACTGCAGCTATTTTGACCTTGTAAGCACGTAATAACACATCACTTCGCACACATCACATGAATTGTCTTCTGTATGGTTAGGGCTTAAGGCAACAAAGCACATTTATTAAGCGTCTCAAAAGATGAATTTTTTTGACCCGAGCAGAGGTGACGGTGCCTAGCACCAATTTACTAGGGCCGCCACCAGTCCGTGTTGAGGCCCAGGAGCGGAGCGTGAGATTATATTTAGGGAGGGGAACGGTATTTTCCCCGAGTTGGGGAAGCAGGTTTGTACCTACAATTTGATATTCGTTCCCTCCGTCACACTCCCTCCTTTACTTTTTTTATTCCCTCACCTCCTGCATCCTGCAACACTCCCTGTACCCTCTCCCTGTACCCTCTCACTCTCCCACCTTTTTCAGTTGTGTGCTTAATCACCGACAATTTTTTTTACCTGTATAGTTTCATCTTTATTCTAAACCACGAAACAATTTTTCGCTGATCGGCAATGCGGTTGCATGTTTCTCGTGAACCTAAAAGGTGGATCCTCAAAACTATTGCATTCGTTGTTTTTTTTTTTTTTTTGTTAAACTCATTATTCAATGTGAAATCAATCATCGTGGAACAGATAACCCAGTTTGGGTTCGTGTTCCCTAAGAGCACAAACAAACAAACAAACAAACAAACAAACACACACTATTACAATTAACGTACCCGAAACACTATTTCTAACAATTAGTTTCAAACAATTAGTTTCTAACAATTTTCGATTGATTTTCTTTAACTTCCGGCCCAAAATATACCCGGTTTTCGATCTGGAAAAAAAAAACACTCTCAAGAGTAGGAAAAAATTTCATCAAAGTCGGTTCAGTAATTTTGGCATGATATTACCACACAAAAAACGGATGAGTCACTGCATAATAAGGAGCTACGCTCGTTGCTTCACTTACTCCACTCCAATAATAAAAAAATGTTTAATTTTATTTTGAAATTTGACACGTAAGTCACACTATTTACAATGATGTTGTTTAAAATACAGTTCTTATCCTTATTTACCCCGACGTCTTGCTCTGATTAATGATTCGGAGAGTTTCCCACCCAGTAACGCAAACATTACAGTCGCGCCATTCATTATCTGTCGGTAATGGAACTAAATTCATTTCATCTATTTATGTCCTTAACTCTCAATGTCGACGCGTTGATAACCCCACACCGTATTTCCGTTTTACGTAATCACGACCTTTAAAAGAATGAACTTTACACTGTTCTGGTAGTCATTATCAGAGACTAAAAGCCAGTAGCCTCTTAACGGTGGGCAGATCTGATACCAGAACAGTTTGTAAAAGTCACGTCCTGTGTAAAGAAGCAGAGACTGTAAGCCGATTTAATTTCGTCCCACTAGGTAGCCTAAGCATTCAAGATGTCTGTTTGGTTAGGATGGATCGACTACATTCCGATTGTTGGAACTCTTAAGACTGGAGTTGAGGCGACCATTGCCTTAGCTCATGGAGATACCAAGACCTTTGAGAAAAAATTGCTTGAAACAGTTGTGGGTGCAGCGACTGATGTTTTCTCCTTTGGCATGGGGCATGTCGTGGAATCCATCGCCATCAAAGAAGGGGAAAAGATGATATTCAAAGACACAGTGAAAGGGCTGAGTGAAGCCACAGTGATGACTGTGGGAGGAGGAGCTGAAACTGCTAAACGAGCCACACGAACGATAGCCAACATAGCAAAAAATAACCTGAAAAACGACATTAGAACGAAGCTCGAAGAAGCGGCGAAAGAATGGTCAAAATCAAAAGGAAAACCAGGCAACTCCGAAGAAAAACCAAAGAAGTCGAAGAGAGGAGAACACGTTATCAACAACAATGTGCTTCAGATATACCAAGACATCATCAATGCATTTATTGCAGAAATCCAACCAGGTTCAACCTTCGAACAGCTTCTCGAAGAGCACCCGAATTTTTCCAGAACCTACGTTTACCGAGCGTACCACGAGCCCCTTGATGCCGCAACAAGACATAAAATTCAAATGGTCATGAAGGCCTTCATGAATGAATACGTCGATGCCAACAGTGTTGTGTACGGATTTGTGAAGGTGGTCCTCGTGAACCAGGTCGTTCGATACATGGTCGAAGTTTACACAAGCAACGGGAACTTTGTAGCGAATCGAAATAACGATATCTCCGTGCTGATACATTATATGAATGACGGGGAACTGTACGTTGATGAAACAGCATTACGCCATTGGATCGAAGAATTTGGTAGGCCTAATGAAGCCAGGGCCATGTTCGTTGATGCTAGAACAAAGGTAGTTAGCATGTTTACTGACTTGGATCCTGTGGGAAGAGATATGACCCGAACGTGGGTCAGGGATTTGCGAAATCTGGTGAATGGCCACGAACCTCCAAACGCAGATATTGACTCGGTGCCACAATGAGGTGGGGCGGAAGGGTGGACAACACCGGGCCCATACTGTTTATACCAACCAGTTAATGGTGGGATAAGGGAACGTTCAAATATTTCGTTATCAAGAAGGGGGGGGGGGGGCAGCGCCTACTGGTGACAATTGGTAATGAGAGGAAAAGAGGGGAGTAGCCAGTTGATGACGTAAACGTCGCTACCCCAGTAAAACAACGTTTTAAAGAATGGAAATAACAAAAATAGAAATGTCTACAAACTGGTGGAAAACAGGAAAACACCAACTCTTAGAGGGGGGGGAGGTAAAGTTAGAAATGAAGTAATACTGGAAGGGAAAGGTTGAAAATGGCCAATATCTTGATGACGTAATACATGAACGTTCTCTAATGCCTCGTTGCAGAGGCCCCAGTATGGTTTTCCCAGGGCCTCCAGACATGCAGTTGCGGCCCTGTATTAGACTTCGACTGATAAACATACTTCGATGTTAGTAAATCCACTTGTCTTGATTTTATCGCTGCATTCCGAAGTAATCCTCTATCTGTGGGTAATCTGTCTTCAAATCTCGGCAAGAAGGACGATTTTGTAAAAACAACACTGTAAGAAAAATCATGGTTCTATTATTATCCCTTTATTTTACTGTAAAGAACATGTTAACCTATCAGTTAAACTATCAGTTTACTGTAAAGAACATGCACGTTAACCTATCGGATCAAATATACGTTACTGCAATTTCTGCTGATTTCATGTAAGTTAAATCTAAATCAAAAAATAAATAAATTGTACGCAAAAAAAGAAAAACTCAAAGTTTCAGCCGTTGAACGTCTGTGATATTATTTGGCGATATCATTCCAATCTCGTTAGGTAGAAATTTAGTTATGATGGGAAAAAAATCTCCAAGATGATTTTAATAATATAAACGTTTGGTTCCTCGAAAATGATGTTTTTATAAATGATTTGAAAACAGCTGTGATGGGTATCACGTCCTCGCACAATAAATATGACGGGACAGATTTACTGATACACAACGAACATTATAGCTCCTCAGAAAAATGCTCTGAAGAACGCATAATAGAAAGTGTCTAAGGCTAAATTCTTAGGTAATATGTATTGATAATTTATGGAAGTTTAACCTTCATATAGATAACTTAATTTAAAAAATTTGACATTACTACCCATCTGTTATAAATGAAGACTAATTCTTATCAGTAAAAACAAACGCATACTATTTGACACTTTAGTAACAAGTAATATAAGATACTAGAGGAAGCCCGTGCTACGCACGGCTCGTATTAGATACACCATTTCCAATATTCTGGATGTTAAACCGAATTAAGTTTCTTCACTCCCATTTTCGCGCACACTGGCTAAGAAACGCTTTCACGGAATTAGGTTTCTTCAATCCAATGTTTGTGCACACTGGCTGAAAAACGCTGATTTTCGTTTGCTTCGCTCACTCAATCAGCGCATCCCATGGCTCAAATCACTGAATGCACCGTTTTCAAAATTGGCATGCTCAAGCATCGTTCCCGGGCACAACGCAGCCCGGACCCGTTTTTCCGTTTGCCCGGACCTCAGCTCTGAAAGCCTTCATCTACGAATTAAATAAGTCATAGCATCGTTTCCAGCTGCCAATTTCTAACTTGTTTATTAAGGGTTGTGGCTCAAAGCCATGCACCCTATACTAGAGCTAAATACAATTACAAATAAAAACGTCAAGTGTGCCGTAAAAAAAGGGGTTATATGATAGAAGTTTCATTTTACTTGTTAAAATGTACACGGATAAAAATTGGTGATTTTTAATTGAAATAATCAAATGTACAATTCAGAAAATTGCATCTGTTTAAGTGCTGTTGTGCTTTACGTAATGTATATGATTAGTAAAGCACAACATCACTTAAACAGATGTAATTTTCTCAAGTGTACATGATTTGATTATTTCAATTAAAAATCACCAATTTTTATCCGTGTACATTTTAACAAGTAAAATGAAACTTCAATCATATAACCACTTTTTTTACGGCACACTTGACGTTTTTGTTTGTAATCCGTGTATCTTTTTTTTACGGCTATGGTGTCGCGCTATAAAGGTTTATGCATGCAGTCAATTGTTGCATGCACGAAGAATGGATCTGGAGTTTGTTAAGTGGCATTGTTCCCTAAATACAATGGTTAAAACAATGTAAAACAATCAAAATGATCGTTTAGGGTCCCATAACTCCGGAATGGATCGACCAATCGAAAAAGTGGTCCATGTAAGGTTGAAGCCCAGGAAAATTTCTGGCTCAGATCATGTTTCAGATTTTAGGTAGGTGCAGTAGTTTTTTCTGAAACCGTGTCAGCCAAGAACAAGAACAACAACAACAACAAGTGAACAGTTTTAAAATTTCCGTGTGGCTCCCTACATTTACTCTTGCACGGAATTGCATAAAAGTTGGTGTAAAGTTTAGAAAAGTTGTTATCTACTATCTGGCCAAGTTTGGTCGAAATATATTGAATAGAAACGGAGAAATTAATAGTTTTGATTTTGCTGGAGAGAGGACTTTCAGAACTAGAGGTTTTATTGAATTCAACAAAACCTCTAGTCCTCTAATACAACAATATATACTCCAACTGAACAACTCACTTCATTCAGTGGCCATATTCCAAACTTTAGTTTCAAAGAGTTTTAGCGAGCCTTAACCGCACCCGGTCATCTGCCCGACAAAGCCCTAAGGCCCTATGTCTTCAATTTTATTTTACCCATCAACAATCAACGGTTTGGACGATAGTTTTCAATCCTTAGCACGTGCACCAGGAATTGGCGCCGTAGCAAAGACATGGCTTCGGGCCGATTTCCCACTGAAATAAATTCAATTCAAAGACATTAAGACATTAAACCCTTTGAAGACATTAAGATAAGGAGATTAGTTTTAAGATCTAGACACACGCTGGTGTGTCGCGCCAAGTTGGCAACAATCATCGTAACAAACATCACATCAATTCAATTGTCGAGGTTGTAAACCATTGTAGCGCGGCGCCATGCAGTGTCTTATATCTTGAAGCATAGTTGGGCACATTTCAGGTACTTGGGGAAAAATAATAATGCGGCACAAAAACTTAAATTGTATTGAAATCAAGAGCAATGACTCACCTGACAAAAATTAACTCGTGTAGGAATGCCACCTAAGCTGCTTTCAATGCAAAATCTGACCCTTAATAACGTTGAAAATCTGAACCTCAATAACGTTGAGTAACTAGCTAGCTAGCTAATAACTAGCTACTAGCTAGCTAGCTAATTCTATTCCGCTTATCCCCATGTTAATTTCCACAGGGTGATTATTCATCGATACCGAGATAACGGGAAGACTTCCAGCTATGAAATTGGACGAATGGCTGCAGTACGATACGAACTGCGTACCTTTTATGGTTTGTAGCCTAGGGTGTAACGAGGATGGCGTGGGATGGCGCGTAAGTACGAAAATATTGTTAAACCATTGTTACTATTGTCGGCATCGTCTCTCATTGGACAGCCAAAGTTCGGACAATGACAACGTGTATACTGACGTGCGTGCCTAGCCACACACTAGTGTAGCACGATAAATCTAAACAACGTTGCCAAAGAAATTGTATTCCAGTCCAATCACGAAAAATAAACAACATAAACAAAGCCAAAAACTGGTGAAGAGGCCACCAAGTTGAGACTGGTTCGGCCTTTCAAAGGAGTGATATCAACATACCAAAACTAACGAAATAAAAGAAATTACAACAAAATTAAAACCAAACCAAAAACCTATAAAGAGGTGACCAAGTCGAGAATGGTTCGGCCTATAGGCAAAAGTAGTATCAAATTGTGGGAACCCAATTTCTTGTTGATGTGCCACTTTATTACACATCTGCACGGTAGTGGAGTTGAGTTTAATACACAATTTAAAAAAAAGGACTGATATCATATCAAAAACCAAAACTGGTAAAAGGGGCCACCAAGTTCCGAATGGTTCGGTCCTTCATAGGAGTGATATCAACACACCAAAACATTCGCCAACTTAATCGCACCGAATAATACTTTGGACGTTAAATGAAAACTTGAACATTGCTACCAAAAGTAGCAATGTTCTAGTTTTTATTTAACCTTCGAACTATTAAGCGGTGCGATTAACCTGGCGAATGTTTTGGTGTGTTGATATCACTCCTTTGAAGGTCCGAACAATTCGGAAATTGGCGGCCCCTTTTACCAGTTTTGGTTTTTGATATGATTAGTATTAAGGTAGGGTTAGTCTTTAGAAGGAGTGTGTAGCTTTGTGGCTTGTAGGCTCCAGTAAGAATGAATACCCCAAAACGAAAACCTAAGGATTCCCGCCAAGCTTTTCGGTCATGGGAAGTCGTGATATCAAACGCCAAGCTCTTTCACCAAGCTAATCCCACCGAAGGTTAAATGAAATATCTGAAAGTTGCTTACTGCATCATACAGTTAATTTCCTGAAAACATAATGTGGAACAGCTAGAGCTGAAGTTTTATGCAATGACTGCCAGCCAGACGTTGGAAATCAGCTCCAAGAATCAACACAACAAGGCAAGTTTCGAGATGGACTGTATTTCAAAAAACTGCTTACATGCATAAAATGCATAAGCAGTTAAAAATGTATAAGTTTAACATTATTTTGAAATTTGACATGTTAGTCATACTATTTGCGGTGATGTTGTTTAATCCTTTACAGGCTAACGTCCAGTATATTGAACAACTACTGAACAGCAAAAAACTAAGTACCAGTGCGCAATGCGAGCTTTTGAGGGGTCCCCGGTTACCCTGAGCAAAGCAAATAGCAACAGTTGAAGGGTTCGTCCCCAAACCAACTGAATTACGGTTCGAATTCCGCGACTGACCCAACGAGTTAAAAAAAACATCCAGTTCAGCATGGGCAGTAAAAGGTTAAAGTACAGTTTTTATCTTCAACCAGGTTCAACCTTAAACAGCTTCTTGCAGAGCGTCCAATTTTTTCCAGAACCTACGTTTACCGATCGTACCACGAATCCCTTGATGAAGTAACAAGAAGAAACATTCAGATGGTCATGAAAGCCTTTATGAATGAATACGTTGATGGCACCATTGTTGTGTAGGGATTTGTGAAGGTAGTCCTCGTGAACCAGTTCGTTCGATACATGATCGAACTTTACACAAGCCACGGCACTTTGTACCTAATCGAAATAACGATATCTCCCTGCTAATACATTACATGAATAATGGGAAGCTGTTCGTTGATGAAACAGCATTACACCGTTGGCTGGCAGAAACTGGTAATGAAGCCATGTTTGTTGCTGCTGGAACAAAAGTAGTTCGCATGTTTACTGACTTGGATCCAATTGGAAAAGATTTTACCCGAGATTTCGCCACTACGCTAAAACGACACCAATGCCCCACGCATGATTGGGTTGCGTCCACTGTGAGTCATGAAAGCCGTAAATGCCTTTTGCTCATCTCTGACTCCACCGCCAAGAAGTGCAAGCATTCTAACCCCCTTTCGACCAACACCAACACACCGATTTCTGCCACGTCGCAACAAGCCCAGACCGCTCAAACGCCTGCTGTGAAACACATTCATTTCGTGGACGACAATGCTGACGACCCGACTATTCCCCTGGCGTCTCTTCTCAAAACAGTGGAAGACAGTTCCGGACTGCTTTTTATACAAACCATCCGAGTCTGCCAACGCCCCAGTGATAAACAGAAGCCTCAAAACCGGCTTTGGATTCGCCCTACGTGACAAGGACGCCAAACCTGCAGCCTTTTGGGCAACAACCTTGCTCACCTGTCTGCTCCGGAATGGCGGCTCCCTCCTGGGCAAGGGTGAGCCTTTATTACTCGACACGGAACCCCCGGCGCCTCGGCCGGCTGCGAGTCGAGCTTTTTCGTCCCTTTGTTGACGGCGTCACCAACCCCAAGAATTTCGACACTTACCGTGAATGTAAGTTTATTTGCAGTGAAGTCAAACTAGATTTCGGGTCTACACTCACCATCCCCAAAAGAGTCGAAGTCCCTTCTTTTGTCCTTTTCGACAACGACAAATGTTAACGCTTGAGCCTGTGTGCCGCATCACAAGCCGATGTCCTGAACACAACAATCTACGCACTCTGCGAGAAACTATCAGCCGATGCCAGCCCCGAAGAGATTCGCAATCTTTCTTCCCTCATCTCTCAACCATTCCAGAAAGCAAGCTTTGCCACTTACCACTCCCTAAATTGGGCCACTCGGGCGTTATTTAACAACACTTCTATTGAGGGAAGCAGCCCTTAAATCCGCCAACAACCTCAATGAGTCCACTAGACACCGGCTACGTAACCAGCCACTTCACGAGTCTGATACTCTTTTCCGCAAACTGATCCCAACTCTTGCTCCTCATCTTGACATCTCGCACAAGACCAAACCATTTCGCCAAGACAAAACGCCCTTTCGCTCATCCAAGTCGAACAGACACCAGAACGCTCGCTCTCCTTCCGACGATTGGAACAAACCAACGACTACTGCAAAAACTTCACAAAGCGACAGTTCAACCAACAAGAACCAGCCCTTTCGACCTGAACAACAGACTCGCTCCCGTTCCAGCCAACGTAACAACCAGAAACGGGCCACAACCCCCGACCACCGCAGCCGCTACTCATCGCCCGGCGGTCGTAGTTCCCACCGCAAACAATGACTGTCCCCGACTCTCCTGCTTCCCGGTCGGCGCAAGACTCTTTCGCTCGACAGAGTAGAAGATCTTCTACGACACATTCGCCAATTCCAAAGCCAGCAAACCTTCTCCCTCTGAGAACTAAACTCCCTCATCGGGAAGATGGACTCAATGGCGAACATCATTCCTTACAGACGATGGATGGTAATTGGTAAGACCTTTTCACCACCATCGAATCGACAACTGGTCAAACCTCATCTCAATCTAGATCAACAGTTCCTCATCCACAAAGATTTCCCCACGAAAGCCTCCATTGGTGGACAGATGTCACAAGCCTCACCAAGACAGTTCCGCTCCACAAACCTCCCCCCCAACCACATCATCTTCACCAACGCCTCAAATTATGGCTGGGGAGCCCACTTAAGCAACCTAGAGACGTCAGGCATCTGGCAGGAAGACAAATTACACCACATCAACTTCCTCGAACTCCGAGCGATTTTTCTCGCGCTGCAGCATTTCCTCCCGCTCATCAAAAACCTAGTAATCCAAGTACAAGCCGACAACACCACAGCCCTGGCTTACCTAAGGAAAGAAGGTGGGACCAAGTCCAGACTGCTTCACAACTTAACTTCCAAAATTCTCAACCTCTGCATCTCGAACAACATCACTTTGCTTCCCCTCCACATTCCAGGGAACAAAAATGTGATCGCGGACTCCCTCTCTCGTCGTTCACCCTCTATCAAGAAGTCCATCCGCACAATATGTGGTACTCCAATGATCGACCTATTCGCCACGAGGCACAATGCCAGACTTCCCCGTTACATCAGCCGGATTCCGGACGACCAAACAATGGCAGTCAACGCCCTGACATACCTATGGCACAACCTCTACGCATACCTGTTTCCACCATTCAAACTCCTTCCACAAATACTTCGGAAAGCCGAAGAAAGTCAAAGCCTCTTCCTTCTAATAGCCCCCTCTGGCTGACGGCACCATGGTTCCCACACCTACTATCCCTCCTAGTCGACACTCCAAGAACCCTCCCTCTTCTTCCAGATCTTCTGTCTCAACAAAAGGGCTTGAAACTTCACTCAAACCTTCCCAGTCTAAACCTTCACGCATGGCTACTATCATCAAACTCCTCAAGAAGGCTGGAATTCATCAAGATGATGCCACCCGAATCGCTTCAAAAGCCACCACAGAATCAACAAACAGAATGTATGACAGCCACTGGTCCAAATGGTGTCATTAGTGTTTCACAAGGAAAATCAATCCAATCAATCCCTCTCTACCCGAACTTTCAAGATTCTTCACTGACCTTTTCGACATCGACAAACTCAAAGGCTCAACGATCCTTTTCTACCGCACAGCCCTAAACTCGGTATTCAAGGCTGCAGTCAAGACCAACCTTCTCGATGATTACCGAATTTCTGCTCTTCTCCGCTCCTTCAAAAATGACCGCCCGACAATGAGAAGGCTTGTCACAGACTGGGACTTGTCAATCGTCCTACAATCCCTAATGGAAGCCCCCTACGAACCAATGCAAGACAGCTCCCTTCACCTCCTAACCAGGAAAACTGTCTTCTTCGTCACACTCGCAGCAAGCGCCCGCTGTTCTGAAATCCAAGCCCTATCAGCAAATCCAGTCTACTGCATCTTTGGTCCAACCCTTCACCCAAGAGCAGGATTTCGAGCCAAGACTCAGAAACCATCCGAACCACCAAATCCCATAACCTTCCCAGCCCTCTCAACCTTGACAGGTGACGAGCCGGAACGTTTACTATGTCCCATCCAAGACTCCGTTTCTACCTCACAACAGCTCAACCCGAAGACATCTGTAGAGGCAGAAATCAACTTTTCCCTACCAGTAGACCTTCAAACAGGAGAAACCTCAGCCGCCATGATCTCCCACTGGATAAGGAAAACCATCGACAATGCGTACGACAAAGCCAACCTGAGCAGGGAAAGAGCAAAAGCACACGAGGTCAGAGCGATTTCTACATCATGGGCATTCCACAACGCCATCCCAATAGAAGAAATTCTACAAGCTGCATCCTGGCATCACTCAATGACATTCACCTGCCACTACCTGAGGAACATGTCAAGAGAAGAAAAAGGACTACACCGGCTGGGACCAATCGTCGCAGCCGCAACTGTGATCAAGCCCCCTTAAGCACTCAGAATGAAGCAGAAGCAAGAACCTTGATGAAGCAAGAACCCTCAAACAACAACGGTCCTTTTCAGGGCCACCAAACCCTACGAAAGAGATCCAACTTTCTGTTTCAACATCCTGTTCTGAATAAAGTGCAAATTTTTACTATAATAAAAATTTTGGCGGAAGCCTGCTTGCGTCCCGTCAGATCAGTGCCCGCCACCACGTTTGACGAGGTCAACTGATAATTCTAAATTATCAGGTTAATATGTTTGGCAAACAAAGAAAGAACATTTTACCGGCCCCCAGGCCGGCCGGCTAAAAATGGTTTCTTTTTTGCCTAAACCATACTTAACCAAAGCCCGCCCTACCTCCCCTTTCGAGTCACCGCCTGACAGATTGAGAGGAAAATAAATGCCGAGACCGACCACGTTCTCGCTTATATAGAGAGGGCTGCGCATGCGCAGTGGTTCATGCAAGCAGGCGGCTACTAACAACCAAAAAACCTCCAGGGAGACATTAAATTGAGGACAATGTAATGCTAAATTATCAGGTAAAGTATGTTTTAGGCAAAAAAGAAACCATTTTTAACCGGCCTTGGCTGGAGCCGGCAAAATGTTCTTTTTCGTGAAGACTGAATGTACATCTGTTACTAATTTTTCTTGATGGGGCATGAATCCCGCCAACAATAGCTCGTTATACTATCACAACAATGTCTCGGTAACTAACAATGCAAATCGTTGTTGTACAAATATGTTCGATTTCAATTTCAATTTATTCATCAAGAGCCTTGACTAGTTAAAAAAAACATGGTAGCACAGGCGGAGAAACTTAAAGTGTGTACGAACTTGACTAGTCCGTACGCTCTATTACAATATTAATT
This sequence comes from Lithobius niger, assembly GCA_023313725.1. Taxonomy (NCBI): domain Eukaryota; kingdom Metazoa; phylum Arthropoda; class Chilopoda; order Lithobiomorpha; family Lithobiidae; genus Lithobius; species Lithobius niger. The sequence goes on from JAHWFP010194736.1 coordinate 17,277, forward strand.
ACACACATAAAACAATATAACAAAACAAAACAAAATACCAAATAACCAAAATGCCAAGACGATATGCCAAAATGCCAATATGTTCGACGATAGTTCGGCAACAATGCGCTGACACTTCCCTTTAATGCAACAATGGTGCGAGGTGTTTGCCCAGATTTTCAAAATGTTCCTCCTTATCGCTTTCCCTGCTAGCAAATTATGATGGCAAATTTGAATTTCCAACTACATGCGTTTAATTTAAGAACAGTTTAATATTTAATGTATTTCGCATAGCGCTTGGGCGAAAAGCAAGTGCTGGCTGATCTTCTGCCATCATGGTAAAGAAAGATTAAGCGCGCATAGCAGGGAAGCCAAATAATGCGTCACATGAGTATCAGGTACGTCGTATATGTTTAGAAACTGGTTTAGCCTGACCTATCAAATGTAGTTCTTTCAAACTTTCGTTATGTGGCGGAGGCCAGGATGCCAGGCGAGTCGATCGTAAAAACAAGATGGACAGACAAAGCTTACAGTTTCATCTGATAAAATATCACGTGCTCGTTTTGTTTGTGTTACGGAGACGTGATTGGCTGGTGGCTGCCTACGTTTACTGTCTTCCCATTGGTTAACTACCGTTATAAAATTGTGAAGGTATATTCTTGTAGGAAAATCCGGTACATCCTCCGGCACCGGATAGCTAACTGTAAAGGTTAAGAACCTGGGTCAGATTCACGGACATTTTCCCTCGGCCTTTTTCTCTCCTGACGTTTTCCCCCATCAAAAACGAAAGCGGACAAAGTCTTCCCTCAATCTGGACATTCCTTCCCCCCCCCCCCCCATCAACCTCCGAGGACACTTTTTCTTCCAAAAATAATAATAATAATAATTAAAAAAAAAAAAACCATAAAAATAATTTCTTTCTAATTGTACAGTGCTTACGAAGGAATTTATTACAAACGCAAGTCCACGACCCCAACAAATATTAGCATAGAGGGGCGTGCTTTGCGCAGGAGTAATAAACATAGTAAAGACTCAACAAATCGCAACTGCCTGAAACTCACTGCCGGGAGTACGGAAAATGAAACTCGGTACTTGCGCTCGACCTAAGGCTCGTACAGGTAGGGCGCACTCGATTACACGAAATTTGCTTAATATTAGGCCTACTTTATACAAACCTACTTTATACGGCATCCGTTTTTAAACAGTGGTAAGTGTCGGGGGGAACAGTGTTGGACACATTACTACTTTCACTAGTCGACTTTTAATGTAAATTAATAGATGTACGATATAGGGATGGGTCAGTGACCGAAACCAAAACCAAATTTTCGGTTTTTACTGAAAACCGACACCGAAACCGATTCGGATTTTGAGTCGGTTTTTCGTACGGTGTTCGAAAAATCAAAGATTGACTTGTTGTTTTGAATTTTTTAATAATTATCATTTTCTAAGTATATTTCACAGTAAAGCTACTGATCATTTAAAAAGAAAATAGTAGAGGAAAATGGTGCCACAGCTAGACCCTTGGACTATGACGCTGCTGAAGGAAAATTCAGGGAATTTATCAAGTCTGGAAAATTCAAGGAATTTATCAAGTCTGGAAAATTCAGGGAATTTATCAAGTCTGGAAAATTCAGGGAATTTATCAAGTCTGAAAAATTCAGGGAATTCATCAAGTCTGGAAAATTCAGGGAATTTATCAAGTCTGAAAAATTCAGGGAAAAATCGGGGAATTTGAAAAATATTTACCGAACATCTGGGAATTTGAACATATTCCGGAAAATCTTTCACCTATAAAGTTCGGATTTAATTTTTTACGTCTCCTTCACTTAATTTCTGTTAAAACTTCATTTCCCTTTTGTTTCATTTATAATAAAGCGAAAACTCCTTAGGGCTAAGTAATGTGAGACGTTACGTGTTAAGCGAGTTCTTAGTTTTGTTCATATTGTGGCCTTTTCCTGTTGTTTACGATTACCAGTTAGGGCAGTGCAATTTTTGATTTAGCAAAGCAATGCGATTTAGTTCATGCGATTTGAGTGAAATGTGAAAAATTAAATTTTTAGTCCTGTACTGTACCTTCCTTCGACTCAAAAAAAAATCAGGGAAAAGTGTTAGTATTGATCTGGAAAACCTGGAAAAATCAGGGAATTTTAATCACGAGCTTTTGAACGCCACCCTGCTGCTGTACAACCCCCCCCCCCTCCTTTTAATTCACGACCAACAGAAATCGCTATGAATATTAAAAAAAGCAAAAACTAAAAGCCATTTAAGCCTTGTGACATGCAGTGAAGCCTGATGAAAAAAGCATAATGCTACTTTAACGTGTCATTTACGATGAGCGTTACACCACATTGAAGACCTTCACCTTCACCACTTTTTTAAGTTACCTAAGTTCTAAGGCAAGTTGACACTCTATTTCAACTAGTTGCTGTTTTAAGTAACAATTTTCTGAATCTTGACCATTGGACTGTGAACCATCGGAGTCTATCAGCCGGCATATCAGCTCATGATATAAAATGTAATACTAGCCAAGCATGGAAGTTGGCGCACTTGGCTTGCGATCTTGATAAACACTCTTCGATCTGTGGACAGAAACGTAGAGATCGTATCATTTTAAACTTAACTTAATCGTCCAACATGTCTGTATGGTTGAGCTGGATAGACCACATCCCAATTGTTGGAACAGTTAAATCTGGAGTGGAAGCAACAATTGCTTTAGCTCATGGAGACATTGAGACCTTTGAGCAGAAGTTGGCTGAGATAGCCATTGGAACTGCTACGGAACTTTTTTCTCTTGGAATGGGACACTTGGAGTCAGTTTTCATCAAAGAAGGGACAAAAATAATATTCACAGAACTTGTCAAAGGATTAAGCAAAGCCACAGAAATGACAACTGACGGAACTGCGGAAACTGCCAAATTGGCATTGGAAAACATGCAGTGTGTGGGGAAGGACTGCTTAAAAGACCACATTAACAAGGAGCTTGAACAACGCACGACAAAACTGACAATGAGCAGATTAGGAGGAAGCCCGTTCGATCCCGAAAACAAGACCACAAATTCAAAAATGCGGAAAGACGTCATCAACAATGATGTTTTCAACATACACAGAGATATCATCGATGTGTTTATGAAAGAAGTTCACGCTTGCACTTTTCCCCAACTGATTGACCTTCTCGGCAATGAATTAACTAAACGAGGATATCGCGAAGAAAGCCATTATTATCGAAAAACGCGCCTCTACAACTCCTTCTTTGGAAACCATAACGGTGAAATACGAAGAAATATTCAAGAAGTTATGCAAGTCCACATGAACGATTATGTCGACGCCAACAGTGTTCTGTGCGGATTTCTGAAGAAGATTCTTGTGAACCAGATCGTTCAGTATATGTGTAAACTTTACAGCAGCGATAAAAACCTCGTAGTTGTAGCTGTTGTTCTTGAAAACAGGATGTCAATCTGTGTGAATAAACTGACTAGGCCCATGGGCGAACTTTTTGTCGATGAAACGGCATTCCGTCATTGGCTCGCAGAAGGTGGCAATGAGGATATCTTTACTGATGCCAAATCACTAGTGGTCGAAATGCTCGACGATTTGGACCCAAAGAAAGCAAAGTTGCCTTTGTTGTGGGTAAGAGACTTAATGCACATACTGGATGAATTTCAGCGAATGAAATCATGTGCTGGCTGTAGAATTATATAGGGAGTCAATTTCCCTGGTGCGAGATAATTCTGCCGACGAACAGATCGAATTATTGGCTGTAATACTACAAGTGCTTCTATGGAGTGGATCATTTGTGTTTTTTTTGGCACGAAACTTCTTTCCAGATTTAATTTCCAGAGACAGAAGGATTGAGGGAAATTTCCTGGAAACGAGTAGAATGCCAAAAACGCACAAATTGTGTAGGAATACACTCTTGAGTTACGACACCATTACTCCCCAAAGCTCCACTTTCCAGCCTTACTTCAATGAGCCTTGAGCTTAGGATGCTTCCCTCCAGTCTTCTTCGCCTGGAGGAGACTACGTATTGTGCATTATAAAAGTCTTGGGTACCAATGTCAAATCCCTTTTGCCCACAATGTATGCTCGTTCTTTGCCTTGCTAAAAATTAATTAAGTGGTTCTCAGGAGTGGCACTAAAAAAAACTGACGCGAGCGGGCAGTATTTTATTTTTACGTTTTATTCGGATGGACGATGTTTTTTTTTTGTTTACGAAGCAAAACGAAATCAGTACATACAATGTGTCTTGGAGTACAACATCTGTGTTTTAATGCCAGGATCAGCGTGCTAAAGGTGCATATTTGATAAAAGTTATTCTTTACATCCAAGTTTTTAGTTGTGACACGCCTCTGAACGACCCTTAGATTCGTTTCGAAGCAGTCATGTGAATGGAGCTGATGTGGTCATCGGTTCCAGGAAGTGTTTCGTTACAGTACCGATGCGTGATCGGAATGTTTTTAATTTTTTAGAAATTGTCATAAAAAAAAAATTTTCACGCTCTAAGATAAAACCATGCGCGCGCTCCTGAGAACCACTGAAATAACTTTTAGCAGCCTAACCAGTTGTTAAGCACGAAGCAAGTCTAATGTTATTATGAGGGATGGGTGATGCCCGAAAAATTCGCGAGCGGGAAAAACTTCCGGGCACAGTCGAGAATGCAGCGTGTGCTCGAAAAACTGGGAAAACTCGAATCCGGTGAAAATGCGATAACTTCTATTTTTGATCGATTTTAACGTTCAAATATACCAAATTCATCGTCTCTACGAGAGCTTTCCGGGGGTGTAACTTAAAAGCCACTAGCTCCAAACAATACAAAGTTATATCGTAAAAACTGGAATACCGGTTGTATACATTGACCTACACGAGTCCCTTAAAGGTGCCCATTCACCGAATCTGCAGCATCTAGCGTCGTCTACCATTATTTAGTTTTATGTAGCACTTGATTTCAACAAGCGAAGGAACGCGTAGAGAAATTGTATTTTTCACAACAAACAAGCCACGTGCCTCCCTAATTATTTTAGTGTAAAGTTGGTGCGTCCACGTGCACCAGAGAGCAAGCGGTTAAGTTTAATATCATCACAGTCGCTAAATGGCGCTCATCTAGCAGTTCGAAATCTGCCTTTCAAAACGGCCGATAGCTTGAAAAAAAAGTGCCCGTGAATGTCGTTAGGTTTAACTTTACCGCTTGCTCTCTGGTACACGTGGGCGCACCACTATACACTCAATAATTAAGGAGACATGCGGCTTGTTTGTTTCATAAAAAGAAATTTATTTGCATGTTCCTTCGCTTGTTGAAAGTAAAGGCTAGACCGATATCGGCAAATGTCTATAGATGCTGCAGCCTATCATTTGGTGGCAATCCACCTTTAAGCAGCATCTTTATTATTACACTAACAAATAAAAAAGACAGTTGCAAAATTACTGTGTGCACCAAATGCTTGAACTCGCTCGACACTCATGTTACAAACTCCACTCATATCCACTCAAACTTAAAATATTCTACTTCTACATATCCCTAGTTATTATCTATCCCATTCAGCCCTCTTCCTTTCCTTGCTGTTTCATCTGTAAGTAATCAACGTTTGGTTCTGTAATTACAAGTTCATCCTATATTCCCCCATCATCCCAACATAAGTTACGTCATGATGACCCAAACCTTCATTTGCTAATCATGTCTCATCCATAAGATAATTCGACGGCAATTTCTGTTATTGCGGGCGAGCTATTTTAACATTCAAAACCTGAACAGTAAACATCTTACACAGGAAGACGGCGTTCTTATTAATCTTTTATCTCAATTCCACGACCATCGATGCCACCCTTTCGCTTCTGTAACCTCTAAGATCCGCCTGTATATTTTTATGGTGCATCGGCCAGAATCAAACCCGGACCGCCAGCATGGCAGGCGAACAGTCTACCACTGAATCAGTGGAGATTTGGGAAGTTATTGGTGTCGGAACTCTGGGTGTAGCTCTACAATTATCGATTTCCTAAAAGCACGAGTGGCATTCGATGTGAGAATTTTTGTCACATAGTCTTTCCACAAAACGATTCTTCGTAGATGCGACAACGGATTTTATTTCCAAAATATTAACAGTAAAATGTTTAACATACAATTTTGAGTATACTAAACCTATCGATGTTTACGATGTTTTCAATGTTTACGATTTATACGATGCTTAGGATTTACCGTTTTTTCCTGACTCTACTAAGCGATATTTATTCATCTAACCTGTAATTTCGTTTGTTTTGGCGTTGGTATTTCGTGTTAAGTAGGCCTAAACCTCATTTTTATGCCGCTGATTCACCAATTAAAACGTAAAACTACGAATGCTGACGAGAAGCAGCGTCCTGTTTCCGTAAAAGTCCGACTATTCACGAACGTGACGTCGTTGCCCTAATATGGGCATAAGTGTTGCTCTAAGCGTGCTCTAAGTGATATACTGTCAAGATTTGTGGTTTGTTTGTTGGTGACCAATCATTGTCAAGTAAAGCTTCGATCTGCATAATTACTGAAACAGAAACGTCTCTTGTGGTCTTTTCGGTAATAAGTCGAGGACGCGGAAAGAAAAGAAAAAGGCTCACTGTGATTCCGTTCTTGGCTAATACCACACGAGGTATTAGAAGTTATCATTTGTTCAATCTTCATGTTTTTGCCCCCCCAAACTCATTCGTGATATTAATTAGCAGATAATTTCCTCAGTACTACGTGTCCGCTTGAACAGCACTCGCAAGTTACAGGAAGCAAAAACACTCAGTTTGAAAAAAATTACAAATAACTAGTATCTCCGGTAATATTCCTTTGGTAACACCACTGATCCATATACGGTATTGTCAGAAAATGTGTACGCCTTAATCCCTACTTCTTGTTTTTATTGTCACGTGATATTCCCGTTGCAAATACCATTCTAGGATGGCTTAAATCTAGACACACGCTAGTGTGTCGCCGCCAAGTAACAGTAGATTATCCCATTGTAGCCATCCGATTGTTAAAAATTGATTGTTAATGATAAAAAGGCGGCTCACTAGCAGACATGTGTCTGTTAACTGTAAGCAACTGAAAGCATATTATGGCGTGTTGAGGATAAACCCCAATGCGACAGAAATGTTTCAAATTGTGGAAAATGTAAGGGGAAGGGTCAGAGATTAAGAAAAACTAAAATTTAAAGGATGAGTGTCCACCAATCATAGAGAAAAAGATGCGTCAATAACGTTGTTTTTATGTTACTGTCTAGCTAGTTAACTAGCTGACTAGCTAATAAGATTTTTCCCATGTTAAATCCCGTAGACTTTTTCTCATGGCTAGCGCAAAATTGCGAAGGCCTACGTACCTGAATTTTTGCACACGGATGCATGGTGATTTGAGTATGGTCCTTTTGTTGGTTTGGGGGTTGTAGGGGTCAGGACAAATGCATGGGAGGGTTTTGAAATTTGCTACCGGCGAATTTCAATTTCGTTTCTTTTCCAAGTTGCAACCACAGATTTTAAGCAACAATGGCTTGAACAATCAAGACTGGTCCTTAGATTTATTGTAAAAGCCTGGACGAACTAAAAACTGAGCTGTAACGAAGGACAAAATAAAGAAACATTAACGTTGCCGTGGATTACGTAAGAATAATGGTTAGATGATGGTTACGCAACAATACGAGCATACAGGAGCTAATGGGCTTTTTTGTTAATAACCCCCCCCCCCAAAAAAATGCTTCGCGTTCTGCTGTTTTAGTAACAGCGACCTTCGGGGGTGTCTGCATGACTAAATGTGAACGAAATCTTGAAAAATTAAGGGGAAGTTGCAGGGAAGTTGTTAGTCAGTGTGTGCAAAAATGAGATTGAAGCATCCTAAACAGACGGTGTAACCTTATGTACGTTCACAGTTCTATGAAAATTGTGATATCCACCCAAAACCAAAACTGGTAGAAAAATCCGCCAAGTTTCCAAAAACGGTCGGCCTTTGAAGGTAGTGATATCATTACACCAGGGAAAGGCCGCCAAGGTTAATCCTATTAGCCAAGTTAATCGCACCGAATAATACTTTGGACGTTAAATGAAAACTTGAAGATTGCTACCGCTAGTAGCAATCTTCTAGTTTTCATTTAACTTTCGAACCATTAGTATGTGCGATTAACTTGGCTAATAGGATTAACCTTGGTGGCCTTTCCCTCGTGGAATGATATCACTACCTTCAAAGGCCGACCGTTTTTGGAAACTTGGCGGGTTTTTCTACCAGGTTTGGTTTTAGGTGGATATAGACCTTTTTCCTAAATAACTCGTTACATTCCCAAGCTGATAATTTAGTTTGGCATGCAACTTTGAAGGAGAAAAATTATCAGTATTACACTAGACTGTTGTGATGTTACTTCAAGTAAATGAAGTGTTTTTTTAACGGTTTACTTTTTGATGAACATGAGTTAAAACACAACTTTTTTAATTTTTTTAAACATTTTTATAAAAAATGGCAAACTATATGAGCGTACAACGTCCCTTGTGGATAATTGGATTGTTTTAACATCGTACAATGCAAAAACTGTGACAACAATACAGAAAAAAATATTTATGCTAGAGTTTTAAAGCGAGCGTTCACAAATTACATAACACTATTTTCTAGCAATTTAAACACGCCTCCCCCAGATCCCGCTTTATAACACCAGTATAGCACATGGCATGACTCCCTCCTAAAAAGGCGTAACATTTTCTTACCCCACCTTCCCCAACAATTGTTTAATTTTTGTGAATGAATTCGTTTTCATAAGCTGTACTTTAACAACCAGTGACTTTGAAAAAAAATTAAAATTTCAAGTTGTAAACGGAAGTTAGAAAAAGAATTTACCGAAAAGAATTTGTAAATAAAATTTGACAAAATTGCTATGGTACGTAACACTTCGTCTTTCTCATCTCCTCGCGCGGGGGGGGGGGCCCATCTTTATAACATATGATAACGCATTTGCTCAACTCTCCCTCTCCCATCCATGCCTAACGTAATTTACGAACGTTCCCAAAGCACGAGTTTTCAATACCATTGTTAAGAGACAATAGTTGGGTTCGTGTTCCCTGAAACAACAGCAATTGGTAATTCTTAGTTGTTTTCAAGAAAACAGTTTTATGGTATAATTAGTCTTCTGTACAGCCGTACCGGCTGAGAAGACTATTGCAACAACTTTGTCCGTCCGTCCGTCGCTTTTTTCAACTTCGCATTGGTACCAGACATTGACGACCATTGTTTACAACGTTAGATTCAGTGTGAGAAGTTAGTTAGATAACATGGCAAATTAAAACATCGTTACTTCCTGATAGCTATAATAAACTTCTTCGATGTAACTAAATTAAATAATAACATTTGATCGTCGAATTAAAATCCTAAATTAAAATCCTCAATAAAATCAAATGGATTTTAGCTTCGTTTAAAATAGTCTCGTCGCATTGTTGCATGAATGAATAGGCTTACCGTCGAACCAAATTCTCCATTAGGCCTATCTGCTACTTACGAAATTAAAACTGCATTTTTAAAATTATGCCTAAAAATGAAAATTAGGCCTAAAATCATGTTACCATAGCAACGTCAAGTTGCTACGAGTCGCTATTGGCTTCATCAACAGCGTCACTCTCGTCACTTACCTACTACCACTGATCTATATAGGCTACGTTGAGTGTTACACTGTAACCGTGTGCCTGAAGGCGCTCCGTGTTGCTAAAATAGATAGGCTTGCTATACAATCCATAACTCCGTTATAGCTGCTACTTACGAAATTAAAACTGCTGGTTAAAATTAGGCTTAAAAGCTGACAATTACGCCTAAAATGTAAAATAGGCCTAAAAGCTAACACATTTTTGACCGGCAATTGTGATGGCTACTGCTTTTAGATTAGTATAATACAGATAGCTGTTGTAGTGCATGATAGAGGTGTGCGTCTCAACACACAGTGGATGAACTGTACAGAAGATCGGTGCGACTAGGCAGTCGCTGTAGCCGCTTGTTTTCTTAATACAACCAAAGTCATGCAAATTTATCCCAGCCACATTTTTTAATAGGTCATTCGTGAGATTCGAGCTAGCATTCGCTTGGTTTGGAGAGGAGGACGCTGCCACTGGGTTGTTGCTACTTGCTTTGCTCGGGGCCCCCGAGGACTTCTAACAAAGCTTGCGGTGCGAATTGAGACTTAGTTTTTTTTTACGTTCTGTCAATACGTAATACGTCAATACGTTTTTTACGTTCCGTCAATACGTAATACGTCAATACGTTTTTTACGTTCTTTCACTTGGCATTTGCCGCGAGACCTGCATTAATTTCCTGAAATTCTTATGATATTTTTTTATTGAATTCTTCAGTATTGGTATGTTATATTTTTTCAACTATGCCCTATTGTGAGATTATGTTCATTGTGAGAATATGTTTATTGTAAGAATATGTGGTTTCTTACTTTGAGATCTTACATTTTTTCGATTTTCCAAGCCTTTATCCTTTTTATAGTTTACTTGTCGTTTGGCCCTAGTAGGCTTACGTTTAAGATTCTTTATTTCTTTAAAATGTCATTTACTTTAGGCGCGAAATTGTTGCCAAATCAAATGTTTACTACTTTCTTTTATATTTTCTGTAATCATTCAATAAAAATATTTTTTTTAATGGTAAAACAGTACACTTGAATCACACGCCTTAAATGCGATTGAACCCATGCGTAAAAGCAAGAATTTATAGGGTTGGGTTGGGTTGGGAAACGTCTCAGATTCGTTCCTATTAGTTTCGTCTAAGTTTATAGAGAGCGCCTTAAGTTTTATGTGGGAATTTCTACTCAGTTTTTAGCCTAAAATTAAACTAAACTATACTAAATTAGTTTAGCTCAATTTTAATTTAGTTTACTTTAGATTTGGGGTGAAAAATGAGCAAAAATTACCAGGTGGAAGTTGGAACACGTGGCGCCCTCTGAAAACTCGGATGGAACTAATAGAAATGGATCTAACGCGTTTCACTAGGGACTTTTTAGAGTTAGAAATTCTTCACCCCAACCCTATACATTCTGGGTAAAAGCTAACCATATCTGTTTTGCTAACTAAGTTTTATTAATAGCAAAGTTTTGGGAGGATAGTTCGTATTGTTTTTTAACAATAGTATCAACAAAATAATAATAATGTTGAATCACAATTACCGTATTCTTACGAAAGTGTAGGTAAGATTGTGTGTGGGTACGCGCAAACGCGCGTGGTCTTTACAACAGTGAAGTAGTGGACATCGAATTTTGAACACTTCAAATGATGTACTCAATTTTGCACAAGGATTAATCGTTCCTGGTAGATGTCATTGTTTGTACAACCCTTCATTGGTCTCCTGCGTTTTTTTCCTATTGTTTGAATAGAACAGCGTTGCATGTTTGAAGCACGTTTCTAGGTACAGTTCGAATGAGGCAAGTTTCGCACGTAACAATGCTAAGAACGTAGCAACGGAGTTTCCACCCAGGAAAAAGTACTGCATCAATGCCTGTGTGGCAAAAGAGTAGCTAGAATTCGTTGTCCAGTACTGTACGTGTTGTATCAACAATAGCTGCGCGGGCAATATGCCCACGATGGACCGGTAAATCGACATTTCTGGGAAATAAATAAATCAAGCAGCCAATATATGACGTTTGGGTTCAGTATATTTAAAGGCCAATTACATCCATTTTGACATGCATTTTAAACTTTCGGGGTCACTTACACAACAACTAAACACAAGAATTGCGGTATGGAATACGTTACGTACGGCCGATACAACAATTTAATTACTGCATCACCAAAGCACGATACGGAGACCACTTGTTTTGCTGGGACGCGCAGAAATTAATGCCGACCGATGGTGCCTATCGATTTCAACTCGCAGCCGATTGAGAAAGCTGTGTTAGCTTTGTGCAAATCTTTAAAGGCTGACGGTGGGCATTTTTAGGCTTACCCTCGTTTTTTCCTCTCTTCTACTCAAAATTAACCCTTTAGCCACAACGCTTGGCGCAGCCAGATAAAATGTTGTTATTATTAAGTTAATATCTTAGACTTCAGATGGGAGTAATTGGGTCATTGATTATCTAAAAGGCCACCGACTTAGTATTATGTAAAAACCTGTGATAAGAACTGTATAAACAGATAAAAATTTGAACAAGGAAAAAATTAGCTTTCTGCGCAGGTAAAAAAAAAAATAGAGGCCACTTCCAACCACCTTTCATAGCGAGTTGAACTTTAATCTATTTCTGAATCCCGGTTCCCGACGCCGTTTTACCAGCAATCACCTCGCCCGAGGGGAACCAAAACTCCGATACCGACTTTCAAGTAATTGGAATTGCAAATCAGGAATCGTAAAACTTCAAGATTTAAATCGAATAGAAGTGGTTTTTTTTCCCCGTCTCTGTTTTGTAGAGGACCTGTTTGTTTTGAAATGGCTTAAATGCGTTATTTTGCAAGATTAGACGCTTATTATATATCGCATTGGGTTTAGTCTGTTCACAGACGGCGGGCTATTTTTTTGGATCGAGTAAATTAACTGATAATATACATTTATACTCAGCCCCCCCCCCCCCCTTATAACGAACAACGTGTTGCTCCAAACGAATGGTTCGTTATACAGAATAGCCACATTTGAGCTTCGCTCATTCTACTGGCGTCGATACATGCTTCATACAGCTTATCATCGATCCACTTGACCTCAAAACATCAATATACTGATTATTAGGAGGCAAGCTAATTGCTGTATTGTTTACAGTTCGTTCATCATATTCTTTAGAATATCTGCATTTCATGTGTAGTAAAAATAGTGTTTTACGTTGAAAAGGGTTATCATAGCAGAAATCGCTGGCTTTGCTCGCTCAATCCGCGCACCTCGGCCTGCTTCAAAAACGCGAATGCTTAACCAGCTGAAGCACACCAGTTTTTGAGATATATCTACCGTGTTGCTGATACTACGTTTTGATATAAAAGATGTTGTCGTCTTAGGTGTTTTTTTTTTTTTTTTGGCAATCAGGTTTCTTTCTGATTAGTTTGTTTTAACACTAAGTATTACTGTGGATGATTATTTACGTAATAACCAAAACAACCTAAGTAGAAACACAGTGTTTGTTTATGCAATGGCAAATTGTCGGTAAAAATACTACAATATATTCTGTTACCTTGTTTTGTTACACTGAGGAACGAGTACGACCGTTAACAACCTATACATACTATACTATGTGCCACGTTATGTTTGCAGGAAACTGATTGTATGACGCTGCGGTTTCTTCCACTACGAATGCAAAAACATGTAAATATCCCACACGTAGACTCTTAACAGTAACTGTGTAGTGCCCATAAGTGTAATATCCACATGTTTTGCACTCGTAGTGCAAGGAAAGGTAGCGTCATACAGTCAGTTTCCTGCAAACATAATGTGGAACAGACTATACATGAAGGATCTTGACGCACCATGACGGCCAACAATGTCAAGCGTCGCAAGTCTTTAATATTAAGTAGTTTTGCGTCACACATTTTCACTAAGCAATGTAACACAGTCGAATTTGGTAATACGCACCAAAATGTCAACAATAATCTGTGGGTCGTACCTAATATTTAGAACCCTAGAATCCTCCCGTTCAACTAGCTCGAGGTTCCGACCAAGGGATCGATTTCGGCCTTACTAATTTGAAATTCTAATCCCATTTTATTCCAAATCCCAGTTTAAAGGAAGACTACCTGAAGCCCACGCTGCGCACGGGTGGTGTTTGATGCACCATTGCCAACGTTGGGACGGTTTGTGCTCTCTCGTGTTTGTTGCGGAAGGTGTGTATCCCGTCTGTGTATTTTTGTGCACACTGGTTAACAAACGCTGATTTTCGTTCGCTTCGCTCACTCAATCAGCGCATCCCCTGACCCAGACTCCACGCACTTACATATAAAAATTTCCACGGGAAATAAATAAATAGTCCGTTGTACAACAAAGGCCAAACATGTAATCCACCGTTTTTTTTTTTTTTCTTGGGGAGGCTGAAAGTAAATAGCGTTTTTAAGATTTAACCGAGTTTCACACGTCCTTTAGTTTTAATCGTGCACAATGACAGAACCTTTAGCCAGGGGTTTAATATTAACAGTTGCAGTTACCTGAAGCATTGTTTTATCCATTTAGGCCACCTGCGCACTAGGCGGCCAGGTTGCGCGGCCAGTGGTCGGCGCGCCAAAAAACATGGCGACGTGCCGCGCGGCCACGTCCGTTTTCCGTTGATAATTCTCGGTCACGTGGTGAAAAATGAACACGGAGCAAGTATATATATCGCCCTGTGATTGCCTGCACGCCGCCCGAGATCCCAGTGGCTGCCGCGACTGTCTGGCTACGGCGGCCAAGTGTGGTTTGGTACATATACCGTATGCATTCTCGCTGGCCGCGTGGCTTGGTCGATATGTGCGCGGGGACCCTAAAAGTAACGTTTTCAGTTTATTGCCAACTGTCATTCTGTTAACAAGGAAAATTGGAAATTAGCCAACAGCGAAAATTATACACTAGAAATAACGTAGTTCAGTAAGCCACCTTTATGCACTTACGTTTCGTCAGAGTGGCATGACCCGGATTCGAACCTGCTACCCAGTTCGCCCCCAGATCACTTGCATAGCGCCTTAATCGCTATGGCCACGTCCTCCAAGTGATCTGGGGGCGAACTGGTCATGCCACTCAGACGAAACGTAAGTGCATAAAGGTGGCTTCTGAACTACGTTATTTCTAGTGTATAATTTTCGCTGTTGGCTAGTTTCCAATTTTCCTTAATATTATTTCCAGCGATTTATGTCTATTTAATTCTGTTAACAGTCATCAAATCCCCTTATCATTAGTAGAGTTTGTTGTAGCAGTCTCCTCGTATCGTTTAGTTGGGATAAGTTCTTTGGTGTTGGTTAGCCAGTAAGTAGCTTTAGTTTAGTTGAGAAGGCATGGCTGGAAGGCATTGTCGACTCATTAAAATTCAATTCAATTCAATTCAATTTAATTTGATCCCTGCAGCTGCTGGCACTTGTTATGTTATTGTAGTTGTTTCAGTGGAGTTAAAAATGCTGTCACTGGGTATGATATTTTGCGACATGACTTCTGCACATTGTGTTTCGCAGTGTCTGAATAGTTTAAACTTTACAGTTAATGGGCGTGTGGCTTTGAGCGAGGACCCTGAAATAAAATTACTTCAACTACCTGCTGGTACATGTTCAACTAACCCGTCAACTCGATATTAATAATAAAGATACCGAAAGTCGGCCTCCCCGCAAATCAAAGTCAGAAGAACCACGAAACATTGAAGGAACTGAAGTAAACCACTGACTGGCTATGTATGTTTCCCTCATTTGGAAACTAGCTTAAAGTTTAACTTAAAGGTACATTCCTCCCAGCGCCATTTTTCTCTAACATCCACATGAAGTACGGCCACAAAGTTCTATTTACTTACCGTTAGTGAATCCCTTGCTAAAAATCCGTTTTAAAGTGTGGCGTCTACGAGACTTTTCTCCTGAATATTCGGAACTGTATTTATTAGCATCCTGCGATTAAATGTTCGTTTGCGCGCTTAGAAAAATCTTGCCGTTTCGTCTGTGTGTGAGCGAGCATGTACTATTGTGCGCGCGCTGTATCTTGAGTCCTGCACGTATTTTATGATCGGATACATCTTCCTGGAAGGCATGGGTTTAATCGATGGCCGCCATTGTTTCCAACTTGGATATCATCTTGGATATCAACAAGGCACTCTGCTTCAGAAAACGTACAATTGATTATCTGTGTTCGTTCTGTGGAGAACTCAAGATAGGCCGCGGACACTGTAGTGTTTAATCGTTTGCTAATAATTTCCATGAGATCAAAAATCAGAAGGACTAACACGGTAAAAATTAAAATTATATATGCCAATAGATCGCCGAAGAAAAATTGTAAGATACGAGCCTCAAAAATTATAAAGTGAGATGTTCAAACACGAAAATCATTCCGGTTTGCGCCGATTCAATTTTGCATTCATGCTGTTTCGTCTACTACGCCCAAGACCAACTGAGATAGAAGCTGCGTATCTTAGTTGGCCTTGTATTACGACGCAGTCTTGCAAAACGATGCGATGGTAACATGCGCATGTGGCGATCGGCGCACGGCTGTTTTAAAGGTACACTCCGCCTGCCTTTATAATTCTAACTTAAAGAGAGCTATCGATATTTAAGACTGAATTATATGCGTGTCTGCTGATAGGATGATATTGTTTCAACTCCATAACTTATGTCCTTGCAAAGTGTGGAGGTAGACCCAACCAATTCTCAGGTGAGGATTGAGAGAAATTTCCTAACTCGGACGTTCGTTTTAGCGAGGGTCGACCGTATTGTGAATGTTGTTTCGAACTCCCGTCGATGCCCCGATAAGACGCATGGTCGTGCACGATAATTAGAATCGCCAGTTGGCAATTTTTCCTTCTGTTGGACCTTCCTTTTGGGCGCCAAAGAAATTGAATAATTCATGCACGTAGTCGCACGCATTAAAAGCATAACGATGCCCTGCATTTACCTTTTTTTTTAATGGCGATTTTAATTTCTTGTTATTAACTCTTATCTGCTGTCGTTAAATGTCCACAGTCGGAAAAATTCGGCAACACTTTTAATCGAAAGAAATGGTTTGAAAAAAAAATGTCTTTCGAAGACTTCACCTTGCATATCAAGACGGAAAAGATTCGCACAAAATAAACATTTAATTAGAGGGGGAAGTAACGATTTAGTTCAAAGGTTTGATCTGAATCTCTTAGCAATTGAGTTTTCTTGGAATCAAAAGTTATTTTTGAACTCCAGGGAAGCGCGCTGAAAGTTTTAAAATTTTTTGTGTTAAATTAATTTCTTTTGAGCCTTAAGTCAGCCGAATTTTGCTGAACCGGATCAATTTTGAACGTTACCACACTTTTTGAGAAGACGAAATATCTGGTAAAGGGAAGAGCCAGCCCATGGATTTGATCCGGAAATCTCCGATCATCGTAGGGCCGAAAGATTGTTCAGAATTGGCCAGAATAGTTCCGCTGTAGGAGCATGGTAGCCTCTCACGCAACCCTGGCTGGCAGTCCTGGCGGGGACTTTGCCAAGATCCCGTTTCCAGGGGTTCGACCAGATCCGCACACCTCCAGCAACCAAACTGAGAGCTCTCTCACCGCTCAGCCACAATGACCACGGGACAGAAAATTAGTTGCGCAGTTTTATTTATAAATGTTTTGGACCCTTACGTATAGATCATACCTAAGGGTCCAAAAAAAATTATTAAAAAAAAACTGTGTAGCGCCGAATTTTCTACTCAGCAAACTAATAATACTCGTATGGATGTTCTGGTTCAGTTTTGAACCTTACTATACGCTTTTGAAGGAGAACACACCATCAAAATTTTCTAACAGCAATTAACCAGTAGGAAGCCAGTAAATGGCTGTCACCAGCCAATCTTGTCTCCTTAACACATAAAACGAGCACACGTTATTTTATCAGATAAAACTATCAGCTTGGTGTCTTCAAAGTTGTTTTTACGATCGAATGTCCTGGTTTCCTGATCTCCGCCACATAACACAAGTATGACTGAACTACACTTAATAGGTCTAAACCAATTTCTAAACCTCCGATCGCTGCAGGGATCCGAGATAATGTTCAAAACAGCCAGATTATCAAATTATATTCTTTCCGCCTGCTGTAATATGGCACCCAAAAGGAATAAAGCCTCAAGAAAGAAAATTGAGAAGAATGTGAGAGTCATCAGCAGCTATATTTGTCTCACGGAAGATACGGAAAATCGGTCAAAGTGTCGGGGCTCAAAAACTGGCCGTCTAAACATCATGAAACTCGGTGTCAGGGTAGCTCTCGTCCGTATACGCACATTTTAAGCCTAACCACAAGTTCGTGAGACCTCTGTGAGCCGAGCTATTCGAAAAAAAACCCTGCGACAGCCACTTCGAAAAAATGGCTAAGTCCCACAGCAGGTCAAAGACTTTGTTTCTTCTTGCCGCGAAATGCATTCTTCACTGCCATTGTTAAATAAGCCAAGGTCCACGTAGCGAACAGTTCCAATTGGCAGCTTTCTGTGTACAAATCCACCAAGGGGCTGTTTGTATTGGTTGTCTAGCCCTAGTGGCATACGTGTGATGTAAGCATTAGCTAACTGCTGCAGGCGCTGCATCGATGCAGGGGGGAAAAAAAGCACGGAAAGCCAATGGGTTTGCCATTTCTAAACGCAATAAAAACACTGCAATCCACAACCAATGCACCGAGTAGAGTGTGTGTCAAGTGCAATAACCCAGAAGCAGGCCTATACTAGAAGATCACTGTATACTCATGGATAAATGAATGAATTGCTTCAATCACCAATCCGAATTCTCAGCAATTAAAGGCATCATAAAAAGGTCTTTTATGATTCTTTTTTTATTTTTTTTATTTCTCATTTCTTATGCAATGAACAGGCTGGAAAAAAACGGAACTGCAAGATTTTTCGTTTAACACACGAAGACACTGCCTTCCGGCCATTAAAAAAAATCAATCTTGGACAGCTTATTTGCTCTACGTAATTTAAATCTTATTTTATTCCTTTCTACGAGTATTACGGCTTAAAGAAAATCATCGACAATACAAATTGTGTAAGTCAGTAACGATATACTATAGCGGCATGCCCGCAATATTTCTCAACCACGAGTTATATTCTCGGTCTGAAAACATACATTGTGTTATGGAAGACCTAGCGTTTCTGATTAAGAATGTAACGAATATTTTTGGTACCGTAATTGGCGTATAAAAGTATAACAAGTGGATACAGCGACCCTAGTCACAACCGGCCTTCTGTACAGTTCTGTCACTACCAATGGTGAGGCGCACATCTCTATCACGCATTGCAATAGCTATCTCTATTATATAATCTAAAAGTAGTTACCATCAGGATTGCCAGTTAAAATGTGTTGCTGTAACCTTTAAGCTTATTTTACATTTTAGGCGTAATTGTTAGCTTTTAGGCCTAATTTTTACCTACAGCTTTAATTTCGTAAGTAGGAGCTAACGAAGATTTGGATTGTATCGTAAGCCTATTCATTTTTGCAACACGGTGCGCCAATGTAGCATGTATAGATCAGTGGTAGTAGGGGAGAGACGCTGTTGATGATGCCAGCAGCGAATCGTAGCAACTTGACGTTGCCGTGGTAACGTGATTTTAGGCCTAATTTTTTTAACTGCGGTTTTAATTTCGTAAGTAGCAGATAAGCCTAATGGAGGATTCGGTTCGACAGTAAGCCTATTCATTCATACAACAATGCGACGAGACTTTTAAATGAAGTTAAAATCCTTTTGTTTTTACGGCTGGGTGTTATCTTTAGAATTCCAATTCGACGATTAAATAACATCGACGATTAAATGTTGTTATTTAATTTAGTTACGTCGAAGAAGTCTATTAGCTATAAGCAAGTAACGATGTTTTAATTTGCCATGTTATTTAACTAACTTTTGACGCTGAATCTTAACGTTGTAAGCCGTCGTCGTCTCTATCTGGTACCGCTGCGAAATAAAAAAAAAAGAGACGGATGGACAGACAAAGTCGTTGCAATAGTCTTCTCAGTTGGTACGGCTGTACAGAAGACTAAAAATGCATGATTTGAATCCAAGAAGATTTCGTTGATGAGCCCCCATCTCCAGTTCTTGCAATACGACTGCTTTATTGATTAAATTGATAGCAAGTACTACGAGTAAAACATATCGTCTTGTGGATCGTCGTCATTACTACACGATTAAAGCATTAAAAATTTCCTGCATACCAGGTTGTCAAATGTTGCAGTTGCTTACATCACTTAATATGGCGAGCAGCAGTTGACAACCTGCTACGTTAAGACGAGCAGTCTCAATATGCCATTTTTAATAGAAATATGTACTGCAATTTTTTTTGTTTTATTAAAGTTACGTGTATTTCAAGAAGTGGATGGCCCCTTACACTAACTAATAACTGTAAACAACTTCTCGTTTCCTAGTGTAAACATGATTGGCCTGTCGTTGGTTGGCTGGCTGGCTTATATCCGTCGTGGCATTGCTGCGGTTCATTCGTCGTTGGGGACGAATACCTAGCCATTAGTGTGGACGATACGTATGCTGAAGTCAGTATCGGCCAATTCCCACTATTTGGTGTGATTCCCTACATGTCATGCAGTCTGAAACTTGAGACTGTTAGGCTTTCGGCATCCTACAACAAAGTCAATATCACTGTAATTCCGTGCGTATGTTTTGCAGCCTGAAACTGGAGAAATGTTAGGGAAGTCACTATCAATCGACCCCTACCACTTGGTGTAGTTCTGGGCCTGTCATGAAGTTTAAAACTGTACATATGTTAGGTCTTTGGTACTTATGCCACAGTCAGTATCGGTCAATCCCCAACATTTGGTGTAATTATGTGCCTGTCTTGTAGTTCGAAACTGGAGATATATTAGGTCTTTCGTACCTATGCCGAAGGGAATATCGGTCAATCTCAACCACTTGATGTAATTCCCTACATGTTACGGAGCATGAAACTGGAGAAATGTTAGGTCTTTGATACCTAAGCCGAAGTCAGTATCGGTCAATGGTCCAACCATATGGTGTAATTCTGTGCCTGTAACGTAGTTTGAAACTGGAGATGTGTTAGGTCTTTGGAACCTATTCGATGGTAATATCAGTCAATCCTATTTCTGTACATGTTATGAAGCATCAAACTGGAGAAATGTTTGGTATCAGGTACCTAAGCTGGAGTCAATATAGGTCAATCCCTACCATTTGGTGTAATTCTGTGTCTGTCATGTAGTTTGAAACTGGAGATTGTTAGTTCTTTGGTACTATGACGAAGTTACTATTGGTCAATCCCAACCACTTGTAATCCCGTACATGTTATGGAGGATGAAACTGGAGAAATGTTATGTCTGTGGCATCTATGCGGAAGTCAATATCGGTCAATCCCTACCATTTGGTGTAATTCTGTGCCTATAATGTAGTTTGAAACTGGAGATATGGTATGTCTTTGGTACCTATTCCGAAGTTAATATTGGTCAACCGATAGTCCAAAAAATAATGCTCAGTACCAACAAACAGACATTGTGTTTGAAAATTTTCGAAAAGCTTCTAACTTAGATGTTGATTATTATGTTGAAGAAATCCTCGTATCTTCATCAGGCCGACAAAGACTACGTCACTCCACAAATTTTATATAATACTAGTGCTGTCTTGCGTCTGTTGCAACATTTCGAAAATCGTACGTTTGAAGGCAGCCTCCTGTATTGACAAGGTAGTCACATCACTCGGGCCACACTCTCAAAAGTCGTTCGCCGAAACTCCTTACTAATTAGGTGCAAAATAGCGGAATTTGAGGGACCTTGAAGGTTCATAAGCTTAGTCCTCTTCGCCAACTCGTATGTAATAGCTAATGATTCAAGGCTCCTCAAGTGACTGTCTTTCTTGGAGTTGGAGACAAGTACAGGGACTTGATCTTGCTCCACACAATATTGTGTTGGGTCTCGAGAGTGTGCACGGCAATGCTGTTAGTGAAGTTCTTGTTTCTTGCCTCGGACATAGCTGGCTAACACGTTGGTGCACTCCTTTTCGGGTCTCACCAATGTACACAGCTGTACAATTACCACATTCTACTCTATAAACTGTCTCAGACATGTTTTCTACTCCTTTCAGTTCATCTTCCAAGGCTTTCTTTTCTCTCGACCAATAATGCTTTTCTTTTGCTTACTTTTTTTCGTTTTCTTGAGCAACAAGGATTTCAGATTTATTCCATTTTTCACGAAGAAATCAAGCTCACTCTCTCTCAGTAGAAATTGGATCCGTTCGCTGACACCATCGAGGTATGTGATACCCACTTGTCTTCCCTCCCTCCTGCCTTCACCATTATTCTCTTCAGATGTTTTTACTTTCTGTCTTTCCAACCCAATTGTCTTCTTAGTCAATAGGTTCAGTAATCCCCTTAGTATGATATAAATACTCAGCAGTCACCTCTTTCTGCTCGAGTGGCTAACCACTCAGACGAATTCATTCACTGCAATATTTCTTTACTGGATCTTGGGTTGTCCTGAATCGTAGGAAAGGCCACTCCCAGTTTACGTTGGTTTCATATAGGAACTAAATTTTAGTTTCCCACCTTCACATCTCGAAACCTTATACCCTAAAAGGGTAGTGTACCGTAAATTTATACCTTGCTGGTAAAGTCTAGGTCAACATGCCATGCCTTGAGCTTTTCCAGGACTATCTCCATCTCTGCTTTCTTTATAATTGCTAAAATATCATCTCAAATCTTCCCTAAATAGTCAGCTCTGGGGTGGTACCTAGTATAGAGTAGTCTAGGTTCTGAAGAACTAACACGGCTAGAATAGGGGAACTGGAAAAGCCCACCGGTGCTTCCTTCTTCCGCCGGAAAACTACCCCTTTAAATTCAACGTACATTGATGCTAGTACAACTTTTAGCAACGGTTTGTCTTTCTCATAAACATCTGGTGGAACTTTCAGTAGTTCTGCCAACTTATGAAGCATGTCCAAAACCTCAGCCTGCACTTCGCCATCTCATAAGTCTACAGTCTCGACACTACCAACCTACCCAGCTTTTGGGCACGCCAGCCTTTCAGTCTCAAAGGCATAATCAGTCTCAAAGGCATATTTGGTTTATGCATTTTTAATTGGTAAACGTATGGACAGCTTTGGCATTAGTTCAGTTTGCTCCTCTATCGAAAGAAATCCCTCTCTCCAAGTGATGCAATACATTTTAAAGTCTGGATTGTATGAGAAAATGGAAGCGAATGTGGGCAATAGGCCTTTCACGGAGTTAGTTATTAGTTTGAATCGACTTCGGAGAGAAGTCTTTCTTTAGAAGGAGGAGCAGACTGAACTAACACGAATGCTGCCCATGCCCAACACGGAGCAGAAAATCGGAAGTTTCCGTTTGGCATAGAGCTTTTTTTTTTTTGACGCGAACCGAGCGTTAGCCATGGCGCCAGAAGGAGTGAGGGTCAATTTTGCTAAGTAAATCCTATCGGAAATCTTAGGTTCTTTTATATGCCACAATTGACATGAGCACGAGCCATCACAGGGCTCTTCTCTGCCCGAAAATGCCAGGGGTGGCTGATGTCGGATTCGAACTCGGGACCTCTGGCTCTAGAGATGGTCATGCTAACCATCAGGCCATCTTACTCCATAATTTTTGGCATAGAGCAGTGATAAATGTAATGTAAAGGCTAGGGCAGGTAGTTCATCAAAGGACATTCACTACAGCCCTATGGTTGTCTTAGATTTGCTGGCTACACACTGATTCTTGCATGTTTAGACATGTGGTTAAGTATATACTGTAAGTGTCAATTGCGTCATGTAGATGGGTACAATTCACATGTTAAAAACAAGGTTTCGCAGGGTGCGGGCCAGCCAGATGGATGAGGCAATGGTGGACAAGGGCCAAGATACCATTTAGACTCCTTGTTTTTTGCTAGCATTCTTTGAATTGAATGAAACAACCCTCGGCTGTAGGGTAGGCAAGTCCTGGAGGAGGAGGAGGAGATGACTTCACGATGGATGTTAAAGTTCAGTCTTGCCAGTTACTGGTTAGTGGTTTTCTCGACCACTTGTTTGGGTAGCCATTAAGCATGAATTTGTATTATATTCTTCCGTTTTCAGTTTTACGGTAAGCCGGGGTTGAGCAGTGGCTGATGGCTCAAAAAAATTTCTCCTCCGAGAATCCCCTTTAAGACGTTTCTTGGGTGTGCTGAAGAGATGGGGGTTGAGCAGAAAGTATGGGTCAGTTTGGGAAAGTGCAAAGTTCGATTCTTTGATGAAACCGGTCTCGGTGGACTTGCGGGTCTAACAATGGCAAGGATCCGTCACTGATTACCCCTTCAAATGAGAATGGAGGATCTATTGAACTTGTTTAGGGCGACCAGGATGATTGGAATATCGGTGTCTTTTTTGATCCAGGCAAAAACCTCATCAAGGAAATGGCTTCAAAAGTTAATCCTTGAAATGTGAGTTTGATTTATGGAGCGGTTCAGGATATCCAGCACATTGTCGCTGATGAAGGTGGAAATCAATGACCCGGATGGAATGCCATGGATTTGGGCAAAAAAAGCGTCCTCCGTGCTGAAAATCTGAGGTCTCGAAGACTGTTTTGGTGATATCGATAATCTGTGAAGTGTTAAGTCCTCTAATGAACGCTCGTCTCTCCACCATCCAATCCATGCCCACTTATTCTATTTCCTCTTTGAAATTTGAAGCATTTCCCACAGTGTATGCACAAATCACCGGTTGGTTCAGCATTGGGGTAAGAAACTCAAACAAAAGTTTATTAACTGAGTATGGGCTACTGTAATAATCATCAAGGGAAAGCTGGTCTTTCTGATTTTACAAGTGGCAAAAATATGGGAGTGGTGGGAGAAGTCAGTTTGAAGTGCTTGCTTTTGGGATTGCATAACTGCCTTTTCTTGCATCAGTTTCTTAAGGCATTTCTTCACTTGGCTGTCAGAGTCGATCAGTGGTGACGAGGGCAATTTTTTGAACTGACCAATATGCGAAAGGAGCATCGGAAGTTAACGATAGATATTCACCCTCATTCAATACCACTGTCACATCACCCTTGCCAATTTTGCACATTTGGATTGCTCGATTTTCTCTCAGGGATTTTAGCACCGCCTTCTCCACCCTCGAGAGGTTGTCGGCAAAGAAGGGATTTATTGCCAGAGACCCAAACTTTAACCCCTCTCTCCCCATCTCTTCTTAACACCCAAGGAACGTCTTAAAGTGGATTGTCGCGGAAGAAATCTTAATAGCCATTAGACTGTTGTACCCCAGCTTACCATAAAATTAAAATCAGAAAATTGCGATATAAATACATGATTAATAGGTACCCCCCTAAGCTGGTCACGAAAACTATTAACCAGCAAATGGCAAGACTGGACTTTAACTTCCATAGTGACGTCTTCTCAGCCTCCCCCACAACTCACCAATGCAACCCTCCTAAACTGACGCCACTTCTCGAGTGAACTTGCTTCCCTAAAATCTATGGTTGTTTCATCCAATTAACGAATTCTAGCAAAACAAGGAGTTAAAAATGTTGGTCCTTGTCCACCATTGCTTCGTCGTTCAGGTCTCCTACCCTCTCCACCCCCGTAGAAACTTGTTTCAAACCTGGAAATTGCACCAATTCACATGATAGAATGACAATTCCGGTATAAACATACCCACCTGTCAAAATATGCAGACTCGGTGTGTAACCTAACTCTAGACACGCGTAGGGGAGTGGTGTATGCCCTTAGTTGCAATACATGCCCTGCCCTTCACAATGGGCAATGCTCTAGTCCAATAGTCCAGAGAAAACTTGACCATGCTGGCACGATTGCTAAGGAAGACAAGAAATAATGATGCTGTTCCAAGCACGAATTGGAGACTAACCATCGCGTAATCTGTAGTCGCATCCGGAGTCTATACCAAGAGCCAATTGAAAAATTAAGACTTAGACTGGAATCTCATTCCAGTGCTGCAAACATATGTAGAGTTACCAATAAGGTAAAAAATTAGACTAATATGGATACCTGGGTTGACCTATACAAAATCTTCCTGTTAATGTCATCTGAAATCGCATTGATGTCATTCCAATGTTGCGAACTGGCCTTGATACCAGCACTCATTCGTTCATCCGTTTTTTAACGTTTTATCTTCAATATATTAAAGGTTTCTTGCGTTTTTTACTGTCATTTAGCACCCTCGTTTGTGTTCTTCCTGGTGTGTTATTTTTACGTGACCAAGGCATGCATTAATGCTGGAAATTAAATCTTCCTCATAATATGAAGATACGCCCGCAATTGACATGTATATGACATATACATGTCAATTGCGGGTGCATGTTCATCAGGGAACAAACTTTTTATTGATCTCAGCCAGCCTGCAAAGTAATTCTGTGGATACCACACATAAGCTGAAAATGCATAAGAAAAGCTTACTTTTTTGCGGTGGAGGATGGAGGAGGGGGAGGGGGGGTTTCTTTCAATATTTTAGGGCATTGTGGGGGGGGGGTCATAGACAATTTGGAAGTAACATTTTCAATTCCTTCGCCCCTCCCCAGACGTAAATAATTACTAGTTCCTGGGTTTACTGAAATCAAGAGCTGTGTTGAAGTTACATTACATCTGTGTAGGTGCATTTTTATAAACTGAGGCCCTCTCGTCGCCCCCCCCCCATGCAAAATAAAATATATTGAACAAATTCCCAATACAGAAAAAATTTAAATCCTCCGATGTATTTATTTACCTCTAAAAATATAAACAACGTTGAACTGGTGAAACTACAACTACAGCATTAAAAACTTACGATGTGTGTGTGTGTGTGTGTGTACCTCTGCTCCTCTTGAACTACAGCACCAAAAAAGATGGGAGTGGCACCGAATAAAAGATAATTAAATAGTGCTTCAGTTTTGCCTATTTTCGTCGCTGTAACTTGGTTTTATGACCCTCAAATACCCGCAAACCTGCCCTGAAACCTGCTCATGACGTCATGGTTTTATCAGACAAAGTTTATTTTGGATGGTCAAAGTTTGTTTAGACAAACTTTCTTTCTGATTAGTTCGCTTGATCAAACTTTGAAGTCATGAGCAGTTTTAAAAGCAGTTTTCAGAAAGAAATAAAAAAGAAAGTTTGCTTGAACAAACTTCGACGTCACTCCGTATTTATTTAAATTTTTAATTAATTCATGTTAAAATTCGTGACAAACAAACCGTCTGGAAACTGTTAGTTTTGAGGATTTGTGATCGATAATTTCTACATGAGATCTGAATATTGTGGTTTTAAACCCACTTTGTGAATGTATGGTTTCGACTTTCAGCATTGTGCATCGTAAAAGAAAAATTGAGAATTTGAAATGCTCTGGAAATGAACTAAATTATACGAATCGTGGATGGACGCGAACATAATGAGAGAAAGCGAACGATACGGCTAGTTTTCTTTTAAGAGTTTTAACAGGAATTTATCAGGTTGGGAAGGAGAATTTGTAACTCTTAAAAAGTCCCTATTAAACGTGTTACATTCATTCGTATTAGTTCCATCCGAGTTTTCAGAGGGCGCCACACGCTCCATCTGGTAATTTTTGCCCATTTTTCAGCCCAAATTTAAAGGAAACTAAATTACAACTAAGCTAAACT
>JAHWFP010194739.1:0-18246 GCA_023313725.1 Lithobius niger
AAGTATCAGCCGTAGAATGCAGTGAAGTCTTTAAACCAATAAAAAGCGGCCAATATTAACCCTATTAACCCACCAATCTGGCACATTCCCCTCTTTGATTTTTGAAGAGAAAGCCTGAAGAAATAAAAATTATTTTAAAATTTGAGTAATTGTACTAATTAGCCAGAAATGCATCAGTAAAAAGGAGTCAACAACATTGGTTCTACAAGAGATGTCCAAATTAGGATATTCGCTACCATGCCATTTCATTCGTGTCAATTTACTGAAATAAATTCGGCCATTGCTAGACTCTAACCAGCATCCGAAATCTATTCATCAAGGGAATTTCACACTGAGCGATCATCACATGAAATTCATTCCTTTTTAAAATTCATGTAAGGTTGCTACATTGTGTAACACAAAATTTAATGAAAGTGGGCACTCTCATACGCAGTGCATAGTACACAGTACTCAGTTCTCTTTGACCCTAACATAGCTCCTTACAAGTTCCGGGAACAATCTAATGCGGAACTTTACTGAACTTGTTCAATTTTGATCATAACCAGCGCCAACTGTTGATCATGCCTGGGATGAAAGATGATCCACAGTAGCCTCAAGGATCCGGATAGCCTCACACTGCCTTCGTCAGTAGATCTTGTAAGGGTTATTCCCGGATTTCCGTGTCCAGAAACACAAGAAGGTTGAACACGCTCGCCCAGTGGCGCAACTAGGGTTTTGTACTGAGGGGGCAACACTAGCCATTTAGCCGAATGGTGTGGAGGGAGAACCCAATTAACAGCTAGGGTTCTGGGGAAGCGCTGTGACCTCCCCCAGCGGGTGGAAGCTGATGTATTTTTGCTATTTTCCTGCATTTTCTGCCCTTGTAAAGTGCCTGCCGTTGAAAACATTTTTATTTTGTATGTGGGAGTAATGTAAATCTTTCACTTTCATACTAAATACTTATTTGTTAGACATACATGATGCTTTGTTAGAAATGTTGGTAATTTTAAGCAAAATATGAGTTTGTAATTGTCGTACTGTTTAAAATACGTCTTCAGGGTAGTCAAGGTTTTTTCAGCTATGCAAAGAGTGACATGACCAATTTGCCGAATAAGCCTTCAAAATCTTACAGAGGGGGCGAATCGCCCCCCCCCCCCCCCCCTACTGGTTATGCCACTGCGCTCGCCATCTAATCACAACTCCATCAACATGCAAACTGGATTAAACAAAAACATATTTCAGTATTGTAAAATAGCATGAAATTAAATGGTTGGAAAAAATGGTAATGGGTGGTCTTGACCAGTAAGTATCGCGTAACTCAAAAAAAAAGAAGAGAATTGGATGGAGTATGTGGGAGTATCTAATGGCCGTTACTTCTTTATTTTTACTTGCAAACATTATGAATACACGGCATAGTCTTCATAGCGATCGGCGAAGTTAGCAATGTTTGATCAACAGTTGATGCCACTTGCTCCAAATTAACAATGGACAACGTAGTCAAATGTATCTGGTGGTGCGTGGAATTATAATTAGTGACAATTGCTGCAAGAGGCTGTGAAGATTCCAGTCACAATACATTAATGTGTCACAAAAATATAGTAAACATATGAAATTCTTAATTGGTTTTTGCAAATATAAATTTAAAATCAGCAACGAATATCTACGGAGAATGGAGATGCTAAATATAAACAAACTAGAAGCCGCTCCAACTGAAAAAGGATGAATTTAGACAAGTGAATTCAATTATGCTGATAACATTCTGAAATGACGTAGTGCCTTTTTTGTGGCTTTTGGAGTACTATCGCATGGGCTACCCACTTCTCCAATTTACTTATCTCCTTTAAAGACCTTTAAATATATCAAGCGATAATTTCGCAACAACAGTCGCGCATGTAGTGACTGTTGCGTCAACTTGGATCTGGAACACCAAATTTACGAAATAAATAAGTCTTTCTGTAGGATCAGGTTGACAATTTTCGTGGCCACTGACCCTGAAATTTTTTAATACTATCATTTGGTTTTAAAACCGTCAGCTCTTAGCCAAAATGCGGACTTCTTCTTTTTGACTACCAACAAAATCAACAAAGCCAAAACGGATTTAACAGATTTATTGTGGGCATGAAGGCCCAAAGCCATGCACCCTATAACTTAATGTACTAATTAACCAATATAGTTACCATTCCACTCATCAATACACTGAATTCCTCAACCACAACAAAGGCACCGTAGCAATACACTTGAATACTTAACGCTAGACTATTCAGCACCAACAGGAATTTGCAGGAATCAGTATCAAAACTTGACAACCCGAGGCCCGGCAAAATGCCACAATTGCTCATTAACGAGGTAGAGAAGGCGGGAGGGGAGGACTTGAGTGGGGAAGGGGAGCACTCCAAGACCAGACGTAGTTTGCACGGTAGCATACATAAACGAAGTGAACCAAAATTGTAGTCAAGGTTGTCCTTGCTCGTCATTCGATTGCTGAGAGTTGTTGAGAGTTCTAGCACTGCTTTGTGGGGAGCGTCAATCTGGCACGCAGTCGTCTGAACTTTTCTTTTGATGTATTGCAATAGCATGTATCTAGTGTTAATGGACTTTTATGGAAACACTCAGAAACTCAATGATGACCAAAAAAAAAAAAAAAAAAGAGTTCGACTATACCTGGAACATCTGGGGTAAGAAGATTTGATTTAAAATTTTAAAAAACTGCATACTTTTCTACTGTATGCACATAATTGATTGGGATTTGGCCAAATGTTTTGCAACTTGTTTTTTATTGTATACTACATAATAAGCTCATGGTTTTGGGGTGGAATTATCGGATAATGACATAAAAGTAGTAGTTAGTAGGTTTCGGCCAGTAAGCTTACAGCTTTTTGAAGGCAGATGTTAAGTGAAAGAAACCACCATGTCATCAGTTGTGTTTTGCCGCAGGAGGGAGGAAACCGTCGTACCCGGAGGAAACTCTCATGCAACGGGCGGGAAACAAACGGAGAGAAACCAATACATATACACTTCCCTCCACCAGGATCGAACCTCGGTCTGTAAGAAGCCAGAGATGTACAGCCGATAACAAGACACCTATCGGATCTGACGCTCAATATGACGCCCCAGTGCATAAAATATATGTAAAGAAACGCTATTGTTCCACACTCTGATGGTACTGCCATACTGAAAACTGTTGTAGGGTAGTGGTTAAATAAGCAACAAACTATAAACAAACATAATTATCTGATAAATACCGAGAATAACAAACATATTTATGTATCATTTTTTTGATTGGTATCTGGTGGTTGCAAGTTACAAGTAGTTTTGATTTTCCTTAGTGCAGCTTATAATTTTTAAAGAAAAGTATACAGTCTAACCATGCATTTTATTATTGTCATCCGTTTCCTACAAAATTACGCACATTTCTATTTCCGCAGGACACCAGAATGGGCTATATTACTGGGCACAACAAGAGCTTTTACTCAGAATGTCTGCTGGGTTGCCCTCATTAAATGGAATGGCGTTGTAGCACCAAAAGAACTTTTGGGCACCACATTGGGCACCATCAGAGCATTTACATATGGATTAGGTAGGTCCTAGCTAATCTAGACACACGCTAGTGTATTACCACCAAGTAGATCAGATTATTAATTGTTACAAGAGTCGGTAACAAAGCCAGCCCCTGCTATTTTGGGGGATGAGAAAGGTGTGGTGTCATGTGCTCATGTCGACTGTGGCATGTCAAAAATCTTAGGTTTTCCGCCTGGATTTCTCTTGTCGTTATAGTGGAGAAGATACTACAAAATGGCGGATCACTGGAAAATTGCGTCATATTTACTGTAACAAGAATTTAGATGATTTCACCATATGGGGAAAATTCCGCTTGTGGTTGATAATCTTTACAAATCCTTGGAATCGGGTGTGGGGGGTCCAGTAGCAAAGAAAACCTCAACATTAAAGTGCAGGAAAGTGTTCTTTACGGTGAAAAATACCCTCAATATCGTTGATTTTGTGTTACTGGCTAAGTAGCTAACAAGCTAGCTAGCTAAGACCGCGCCCCCCACATTAATTCTCATAGGGTATAAAGACACCTGTGCAGCTAGATTGGGAAAACTACCCAAGATAATTTTGGCACTCAGATGTCGAGCGGTATCAGTAGTGAGGGGTTGCATTGTAGAACACAAGGAGCACGCAAGTGGTTTGCATCCGAGTCGACCAGTTCAAACTAAGCGCTAAGGGACACTTAAGAAGTATGTACTGCAGGAAAAACTATACAAATGTATAGTCTAAAAGTTAATGCTATAATTATTTGCCAGAATAGGGGTTTAACCGAACGTCCTAATGATCACATATAATTACCGCAGATCTTGAACCACACTACATTACGTCGTAGTTGAAAAGCAGCCATTGCTCCTAACTGCTTCTGACGTTGTCTACCACTCAAGACCCTGATTGAGGGGCGTCCCTCGGTATTTATGCCAATCGGTCGCTCCTCATTCCGGATTTAACCCATGCAATAAATTCCATAGCTGATGTAATATTTCTACTGCATTGCATCCCAATCGAAAGTTCCAGACTTCTAGAGAAATGAGATGCAACGCCTTCTTTTTTTTTTCCCAAAACACTCATCATTTAGTTTTTTAAACCTTTATTATATTTTATTATTATTAGCTTTAGCCAAATTCTCCAGGCCCTGTGCAAATTATTCCTCTTTCCACCCTCCCCCTCCCGGGTCGGCGGCCATGAATGCGTAGTACGGACTAAATAGCCAGTATTTCTTTGTGGGTAAGGCACCTTCGTACTTTTCATGTAATGCATCAACGGCTTTTATTTCAGGTCGTACTATCGGTGTTATAGTAGGAGGAGCTCTGATGATACAGCTGGGAGACAGAAGATCCTTCCAAGTTTTGGCAGCATTTTACGTCTTCATTGGCATTTTTTGGCTGCTGCTTTACCATTTCTATTTGAAGCGCCACATGGAGGCTGCTGCGGAAGAAAAAGAAAAGCTAGATAAAGGTATGTCGCAAAAGAACCAAATTCGATATAAGCTCCAACAAGTAACTCTAATCCAAAAAAAAAAATCATAATGTATTGCAATCACCGGCCGAGTGCGTGAGGGGAACGATGTCCAGTTTCATGTGACGATTAACATCTTGTTGTTTGTCTGTATGTTTCTACGGCACAACGCATGAGCCGACTCAAATGAAATTTAGTATTTATATTCTTTCAGCTTCGCTGAATGAGCCATGTACTACGTTTTTCGGTAAAGGCATTCTGGTCGCGGGGAGGAGGCTGTGCCCAAATGTAATTACAGCTAGTTATAGCTTGTTAAAGTTACAGCTTTTTTATACACTGTAGTTTGGCCCAAGGTCAACGAATTTTCTAGCAAAATTTTTTACCTACGTGAACAGGTTTTGGTAGGAATGTTCTTTGACCTTTGGCTGAATTACAGCTCTTAAATCTCTAAAATAGTGGCTTAAAATGTTGTCCAAAAACGGGTTTTGGCTTCTAAATTTTAAACCGCTCGCATATTGAATAGAAACTGGTTATAAATGGATCCAGACCGAAAAGTCAATTTTATTCGTACGCAAAGCGAGGGGTCTAACTTTTTTGTTCACACAACTGCTAGTTGGTAAATGGGCACTAAAACATTAAAGTTTTGAAAAAGAAATAAGATACACATTTGATCAGACTATAAAAGGTAGGGGGGGGGGGGGCACTACATACTTTAAAAACACCAGCCTGAAAATGGAAATGAATTAGGAGAGTAAGTTACCGGAAACAACAAATTACTGATCTGTACACTAAAATTGGATAGTTTTGAAATTATAAGTTTAAAAAAGGGTAGCTTACCCACTCTGTTCCATGAAATTAAATTACAGGATGCACATTTTTCTAGGTTAACTAAATTTCTGCCTAAAGGGACACCCGGCCTGCCTTGTAACATTCCGCGTGCCTGATTACAGCTACGCGCAGATCGTCATCCGAGCAATTACAGCGTCAAGGTCGGCTGGGGTGGTAGCTGCGTTCCTCGCATAGCTGCTGTCTCGGTTGGCTTTGTGAATAGTACACGAGACAGAATCAAGTCAACGATTGTGTCGTCACAAACAGGAATGATTCTCGTATTTTAAAATCACAATTTATAATTTTCTAGGCTAGGGTCTTATAATTTTGCTTCAGCGATCTATTGGAATAATTAATTTAAATTTTTACCGCATTAGTCTATTAGATTTTAGATCTCATGGTAATTATTAGAAAATTAGTAGATGTACACACAGAAATGAAACGTCATGATTATTATACGCGCGCAATGCATCATTTAGTGACGGGTCTTTCTTAAATATAGTTAATATTCAACAGAAAATATCCTGGACGCCACATTTTAAAACGTTTTTTAGCAAGGGAAAGACTAATGGTAAGTAAATAGACCTTTGGGGCTGTACTTGACGTGGAGGATCGAGAAAAATGGTGCGGAGAGGTATATCCCTTTAAAAATGATGAGATTAAAAGTACATTTAAAAATAGTAAAATTTTAAAATATAGGAGTCGCACTTTTTTTGGAGGGGGAGAAGGAAATCTATCAGAGTTTCATAATATGCGCACTGCTGGTTTTGGCGGAGTCACCGACGGTACAACCTAACATTCGCAATGCTATTTCGGGCATATTTTGTCTCATGCTGGTATGTCGCTGCATACAATGCAGGGAAGCCTGTTACCCCGTCCCCACTCCGCCCATCGAGTGTCAGGTCTCTAGTTTAGTCTTGCTCAGAATGCTAAAGCAAGTTCGACAATGCTACTTCTCTAACTCATGCTAAAATGCTTAGCTTTTTTTGGTCAGTTTTTTTTATAATTCGTAACAAAGAGTGAAGCTTACCAGAAGAGTTGGATGCTTAATGTTTTTAAGTAATTACTGCTTTTAGAAATGAGCAGGAAGAATCGAACGAATGCAGTAACCCAACTACTTATTGCCTGTCTGTCCCTGCTCAAGCCCCTGCAGAAAGGAATTGAAACCAAATTGGACAAAAACTGTACGCAATGAATGTGAATCAAACCGTGAGTTTATTTTCCTTGCATCAATGCAGCAGCTGCATAAGTTTGCTAAATGCCTATACTACACCCCATGGCTGTTTGCCGTGACGTCATCGTGAGTTAGCCACTGATGACCGAGAATAGCGGATATTTGGCCGTCTGAGTGGACTAGCCCAGTCACGTGATCCGTGCGTCACGGCTAGAGGTGGGTGCGGGTCCAATTTTTGGAACCGAAATTAACCGCATTTACAGAAACTGGAACTGACCCGCAGGGAACCACAACGTCTGAACTGACAAACGAACCGCCCCGAAACTGCAAATGTGTTCTATGATAAAACCCGACTCTACCCGAACGCGGTTTACCCGCAGTTTACCGCTAAATAAAAATAAAGACATTGATTACAGAAAAAGAATGTTGGAAACATAAGAAAGCCACACGAAGGCATTGTTATAATTCAACAAATGCCGTTCTTATAGTTGATTATTATTTTTTGTTCTTCAAAGTATTTTTTTTTAGTTAGTTAAAAATAAGTTTAAAAAAATACTGACAGCGCGTGTCCCTTCGTCCTCCTCAAGCGTGCATTTGCTATTTATATTTATGGTTTGATCTGCTATTGACGGCGCACTGAAGCGTCGGTTTCGTGTTTTGCATTTGCTACCTCAATTGGCCTTGCGTTCACCTAGTGGTGACGGGAATCAAGGAAAAAAGCAAATAATAGCCACGCGGTTATCAGAGGTTATTTATTTTAGCTGCGGTTCACCCGCGGTTTACCCGAAACCGCACATAATTTTATTTTTTAGAACTGCAGCTGCCCGCAAACCGCAGTAATTATTTTTTCTAGAACTGACCCGAACCGCATCGAACCGCGGTTTACCCGACTCGTGCCCACCTCTAGTCACGGCAAACAGCCTTGGCACGTTGTTTACGTCACATAAACGTCACTAGTGCCAGATGACTAAAAGAAACTACACCCCCCCCCCTGCGGATTAGTACACAGACAGCTATCAACGGACCACCCAAAAAATGGCCACTGCCATTTCCGTCCGATTACTGTAATAATTAAACTTGCTGAATAAACTTATCGCGAAGGTTTTATTGACAATCGAAATGAATAAATAGAATGTTACGGTTGTGTATTTATTACTCTACCTACCTGCAGTTTTGTTGTTTCAGTTAAATCCACCATAACTATAAAAACACGGCCGTACTTGATGTAGATAATCAAATTTTTGTCGATGGAAAGCAGCCATCTTGTTTCAGCAGCAGAGCTAGCACCTTTTTCGTTGCTGCATTTAGCACTGCAACGAAACGAGGAAAAGAGACGCGTCCACTATATGCAGCACTGCAAACCTCGGCTAAATTGTAGGGAAAAACAATAGCCTTTTATCGAACTGCTTTAGCACTGTGAGAAAACAAAACACGCGGAATATGAAACTTCTAAAACCACCAAACTATTCCTGGAGTAATAAATAAAGAATAAATCACTTGCATTTATCAGAAGGCAGCACTTGTCAGTTGCTTATAGGAGGCGAAACTTGAAATAAAAAATGGCGGCATCGTTACCATGGTAACCATGGCAATAGCAACAATACCTTCAGAAATTGACGAAATACTCATGCTAGGGCAACATGCGAAGTTGAAGAACTTATTCTGTGCTCGATTCAAACCGTATTCAGTTACTTACAAGAAACGTGAACCAGGGAAAAAACTTTACTTCAGCCTAACGGCCACCCAGCACGCTTCTCGAAACACAAAACCATGCGTTATACTTAGCGCCATTAAAATTAAATGTTGGATTAAAAAAAAAGTAAAACTTGATCAGACACTTTTGATCTATCTAAAATTATCTCAGTGTCCTAATCTGACATATATTTTTAAGCAATTAATTTTGCATTCTTATCGTGATCAATTTGTTTTACTGACGTTAAATAGTTTCGATCCCCATTGACGTTTTGTACTTTCTTTGTGCTTCCAAGTTAATAATACTTCTTACTTTATTTTGCAAAACGGAAATTGCCCTTTAGGAGGAAGGAGACGTGACCTCTGCAATGTTATGATTGATGTTTCAAACAAGCTGAAAGTGAGAGTGACGAGCAAAAATTGGTTCCCTTTCTAAGAGATGGACCTGTGAAGGCTGTGATTTCAATGCACATGACGTCACTTGGGAGTTGTGGGATAGGCGCCTTACCCATAGCCCTCAAGCAAACACAGAAAAGAGGACATTTCCCTGTCCCGAACTGCAGTGCTTTCAATCCAAAACAATACAGGCAAAAACGGGCTAAAATTTATGGTATAACAAAAATATGAAATTGGACAGGAATACCAGTAAACACAATCATGTGTGCATGTAGGCAAAGTCACATGAAATCTGAATGAAAAACCCAACGACATTTTCCAAAAGTCAGTTTCCAACATTTTCCACCCTTATAGCAATTTATAAATTTTAATAAATAAATAACCTAACCATCAGGTCTCCTAATACACAAACCTTCACAAATTTTACTCTTCCAAAAAACCTAGAACACTTTTCTCTCCCCAGTTAATATTATGTTACCAAGCAACCGGTAAAATAATACCTCCATCTATTTTTCTCCATTTCTTTACATTCAGAAACGGGTTTCTGTAAGCTTTAACTACAAATCTTGAGCAAATGTAGGTGTGACCATCTGTCCATTCTGCTAAAACCAAGTTTTAAAACCTTTTTTCCCATGTTAGCAACTATTGTTGTAATACACAATTTTTTTCATTTCAGAATCTCCAGAAATTCCAATGGATTACACTAATCCTATCATGGACGAAAAATTAGTTACCAATCCTGAAGAAATCAATAACAAGAAGAACAAAGAAACAGAATTGATGGAATTACAAACCCACAAAGAAATGCCACCACACAATGAGAACGCAGCAAGCTAATCCGTAATGTCTTGCGGAATGTGTTTTACGCCATGCAACCAAAAATATGACTAATGTTCTATTTGTTATCCATTGTTCCTCGTCTAAGTTGTGAAGACAAAATACAATCACTAAGGACACGAAGTGTAGCCAGAAGTGACGAAAATCAACACAAGGTTGAGATTAACTAACCATGTTATAGATGTTAGTTGAGATTACTATTATATCATAAGCAGTTAAAAGTAAGTTCAAAACTTACCTTAATCAAAACGGAAAAAGCAAATGGCAGTGCTCGAAGTGGGCCGGTGCCTATACCGTGAAGAATGGCCAACCCGTCCATCAAGGTTCGAAAGAGTTGATTGATCTTTGTTTGTTGATGGTTTTAATTCCACGTTTACTGTGGGTTTAATCAAGTTAGTTGTTGAGTTAAATTGGGAAAGTCTTGTTAGTTGCATTGTCTTGAAGTAATACTCAACCAATTGATTCCTCACACTCAGGTGTGACAGCCCCTCGTTTTTTGTTTCCGTTCATTGAGAAGTGCTATAGAAATTTACTAACTCAATAATAAAACAGAGGTACAAGGTGGCGTCGGTGATCATCCTGCAGCTATGGTGTGCATGTGCACAATACCATTTTTATTCCGGGAAAAAAAGAGAGATTTCGTTATAAAAGAATTAAAATTCCTAATTTGATCTAAAATTTTGTTCGTTATACGTTATTCTCGTTATATATAATTCATTATAAGCAAATCCAAAATGCATTGACAGTCGACGTCTAACCAATATTGTGATTTTACTTTTACAAATAAAATTTGTTAATTACAACTAAGAAACATGCAGGATTCAAATATTTTACGTGTCGTCAGTGCGCTTTGTGTTGCCTTTGCATTCCCTTTGCTGTCGCAGTGTTATTGATGGTGTCACAACCACTGAGCGGTCTCTCGGCTAACAGTTGGTTTGGCTATGCACAAGC
Source organism: Lithobius niger (assembly GCA_023313725.1). Taxonomy (NCBI): domain Eukaryota; kingdom Metazoa; phylum Arthropoda; class Chilopoda; order Lithobiomorpha; family Lithobiidae; genus Lithobius; species Lithobius niger. The sequence continues at coordinate 10,862 of JAHWFP010194739.1, forward strand.
ACTTCCTGCATGAAGTTACACTATTTACTCGCAAGGTAAACCCACTTTTTAAAAAAGACCTTCCACCTTTTGGTATAAAATAAGTCTGACATGACCAAACATTGCCATCTTTTATGTACAATGTAATATTTCAGGGTCAGGTGTCGAACTAACAGTACTGCATAAGCAGTGAATCAGCCAAAGCGGTCACTGATGCAGCTAGGCAAATGACTTAACAAATAGACTTCCAAAGTGGTTAAAAATCAACACATGCACATTGATTACAAAATTTTTATTATTTTATAAACAGGTTAAGATCAGGTTACACAGTAACATACTTTATTTAATAAAGTAACATTTTTCTATTTTTTTTTTTTACCTACTCAGAAGTGTGATCAATACACCAGGCAAAAGCATTACGAAACATGCGCAACCATGGGGAAGTCTTCATGGATTCTGTCCAGGATTGAGGCAACCAAGCCCACTGCCACAACTGAACACAACGCTCTGGATGTGGCATGATCGCTAAATGACGCCCATCTTCTGAACATAATGCAGCAATGCCTCCTGGAAATAAAAATAAAAAAAACAGAAATGAGAATTGTTCTGCATGACAAACTGTTCCATTCCGTAAAGTAAACAAACTGTTGGCCTAACACCTGCCAGCTCCACGTGAGCGTTGTGACCATGACTGTGCCACAAACATTATTGGGAAGGCGAACCAAGACAAAGGCGGTTCAAGCAGAGCGGACTTTAAAAAAAAAAGCAAACAAATGCTAATTCTTTATTTTAAGTTGAAAATTGCTTAAAGTAACTAAAACTACCCGATCTTAGCCCCAAATTATAGCCATGAAAGTCCACTAAATCTTCAATTTAATGCTGCTCAAACATCCATATTCCTGGTGCGCTTTATTTTTTCATGAGGGTGGATGCATGCATGTGTGTGCACTTTCCCAATATTTCCCCCAGTTAATACTTCTCAAGTATTCACGCAGCATTTATACCTTTGAAATGGTGCCACAAAACCTAACCGAACCGAACCGATATTCGGCGAGTGGCATTCATTATAGCAGTAATGAGCTCAAGCAAACTAACGGTGATATTGTTGTAGTAGAGGTAAGGTATAATTGCATCTTTTTTGGTTAACATTCTTCAAATCGACTGGTGCGAGGATAAATTGAAATTAGTGTTTCGTAACCTTAGACTTACGTTAATCTGACCCTATCTAGATTGCTTGTACCTTTTTTTGTACAAAAGTTGCTAACTTTTCTAAACAGGCACCCAATGAGGATCCCATGGTCCCACAGCATTACTATCAAACAACAAATGCTGTGATGAATTTGTTTTGTATTATATCCGTAGGGCTCGGCCACTACAGAGAGCGGCAGCGGTTGTGACATTGCTTCTTCTGTCCATCTCATGGTTGTCACAAATAACTCATTCCAATACCGATTGAAGGCCAAACATCGGGTTTATTACGCTCAGAGCACCTGAAGGTGCGTGCGATCTCTCATTCCATCCTGTCGACTGCTTCAGAGCAGAGAGGGGCGCTCGGCTAACGGGGTCAGCGGCTCTAGAGGCACGCATCCTTACAACTCTCCCTCCGACAGAAAGCAAGCACCGGTGGGGAAAGTACAGAAGTACAGAAATACAAAAGTAGGCCTACGACAATTTCCAAGTCAAAAGGGGTTAATCGCCAAACCGTACCAAAAGATTTGAAACTTCAACATTAAGAATGTTCTCCACAAAATGTCTAAGGATGTCACAAAGCAACAAGACATTACAACTTTTTTTTACACTGGGGGTAAAGACCTCCAAAGAGACAAGCCAGTTTCGGGCTATGGAACCAAACCACAACCTCTACCAGAGACTCACCGCCTATTTACAACTTATTTACACATTTCGAGCGTTTTTACAAATGTACAGGTCGAAATCGAATCCCCTTATTTACAATTCCAAAATAGGTACTCAAACTTACCACTAATCGTCAAACATGACCGATTACCGACCAGTTCTAAATGACCAATGCCTAAGATTATGTAGGCTACCCGAAGCCACTGCAAGGCTTCCCTCGGGTTCCAACAAGTTACAACCTTTCTCTTCAAAATCAGGCAATTCAACAATTAATCTTTTACGTCTCGAATGAAATGCTTTCTCCAGACAGACAAATTCCCTCGTCCAGTACCAGTACGCAACACCTACCTACCAAATATGCATTCCCGACAAATCTCTTCTGCGTGTGCAATGCCAGCGGTGAGTTCAAATCATTAGGCCATATTTGAGGCAATACACCCACCGACTGATCATTTGTAAAGGCACGTGCACATCTCCGATAAGTCACTCCCTCCAAGCAAGCAAACTCGCTTAACAAAATACAATACACACAATCAAAAGATGTTCATCCAAACCCTTTTTTACACAATACAGTCATAATCAGTAAAGATCCCCCCCCCCTGAAATTTGAATTCTAAGTTTTCAGAGTTTTGTCCAGTTCAAATTCCAAGTTTAAAGAAAAGTCTCATGCCAAATCCCATGCTTCCTAAGGTTTACAATTCCCTGCTTCCAAATTTCGCTGTGATAATAAAAATAAAACTTGTAACCCTACTTCTGATACATACAGAACAAACCAGTAGCCTCAGCAAAATGGTCAACTAGATGAAATACACTTCATAAATTGAAATTCGGCTCAGCCAGAAATTAAGCATGGCTCACCAATCATTAAGGCTCTAGAGAACAGTCCATAACCCAAGACCAACTTTCCAGCTTTCACCTTATTTCACAAAAACTGAACAATCATAGGCAGATGAAAAACCTCATAACCTTTTGCGCTACTACACTCTTTATACCTCTCCACAACGTGTCACAAATCCTAAATTTACTTTAAGTTTGACAGTTGTCCCAAATACTTAAAATAGGCAAAAATTTAATTACACCAAATCACTATCAAGAATGTTGAATTAAATTTTGACAACAGGCCAACGGACTCTTTCTCGTTAACAAGGCTTCACAAGCAACCCAGCTTTAATGCCAATCATCTACACCAGAAAATCGGTGGCGGTCATTTCGCAACCTAAGGGTTCCACTCATAAGGCAATAAAATGCAGTTACAACCCCAGGCTACACAATCATTACGGACCTTTACTTCATTCCAGCCAACCATAACAAACCATAGTTTACAAAAGACTGGGCCATGCGCAACCACTACTCCACCAGCCCCGTCAAGCCAGCGAGCGTCAACAGTAAAGAAATCCCATCACAATATACAATAGTGAACCTCATAACCTATCGTGTCCAACCTTATTCAAACCAAATTCAACCATTTGGCCAATTTAACCTTGATGTACCACATCTAACCACATAAACAGTACCGTGAGTTTTCCACCAGTTTAACCTAATTTTCAACGACAGATTTGCAACAGCAAAACTCAAATCACCGGCGACTACTTCATCGCTTTAAAAAAAAAACCTTAAATTCGACAAGGTCACAATCGGTAGTTCTAGTGTACTAACACCTCCTCACAGGTGCATGCGAAGCACCTTTAATAACTCCTGACAAATGCGTGCTTACTACGTTAAATTTAAATTTAAACATCACCAATGGCCAAAACGCTAACAAAATTCATGCCTAATGAAAGTTAAAACCAATAAAAATTTCATAGCACATGCTAAAATCCACTTTACTGTTTCACCTTATGTAATCCTCAGCATATTGCATCATTAACGTGATTTTCTCGTTACCATCCAAAAGAAAATCCCCCCCCCCGAACCGTAATCGGTTCAATTTTACAAGCCTAAAGAAATTAAACTTTTTCACAGTACACTGAGGAATTCAGTCCAAACAATTCTTAAATTCAGTCTTTAAATACGGTAAATGTCCTAAATATTCTGGTACCTTTCCTCGTACAAAACTCTCTATTTCCGTAAATTCTAGAAATACACACGGTCCGTAGCATTTCTGTACACACATCGAACGAACATCCCAGGTCTTTTATTCCAGCACTCGAGCACACATCACATGCAGGAAACGTTTGACATGCAGATTGCCTACGAGTCCTAAGGCTCGCGTGGCGATCAGTACATCGTCCGTTAATAATCGCTCCAGCGAATCACACACGATTCCACCAAAATCGAAAACGTTGCGAGGGTACGCACGCTACTGCATGCTCATGTTTTGAACGCACACCTCACAAGTTTAGCATTCGTTTTGTGCCAGCGGTCGCGAATTCTAATGATTTCCAATTGTTCATTAGCACTGAGGAAGCTTCACATGACGTCGCACACTAACGGCCCTGCGCGCCGCCGTGTCGAGTTTCAAACATGCCCAAACACGACCGTGGGAAAACGTTTCAAACCTTTCGTTAAAGGCCAAAATCTTAATGGATTTTACCGCAATCCAGTTTTTGCAAGCGATCAATTGCTATCGCATAGACTCTAACGAAATTTGTAGATTAATCTCAAAACAACCATTCACAAACTTTAGCTTTCTTTGCACTCCGTGCCTTGATGGAAAATACACTAGTCGGTAGGAACATTCAAACCCTTCAATGGTTCATCACACCATTTCATTAAACCTAATTTTGATGCTTAAACCGAATGATTCACAAGCTGCTTAAAACAAAGCAATTTCATACACAGCGCGCGTCGGCCACGTTGCGTCATCATTTTCTTAGACTTTCCCATGCCGGGAAAAAATGCTAAAAGTCCACTTCAAATCGAATTTTTTCAACATTCTCTTTGGCGGGCACTCAGTAATAGTCCCTCAAACGATTTAACACACAGTTACTTGAAGAATTTTTGCCAAAAGTTTTTTTTACAAGTTCCGGGGCTTGTCTCACTCCAAAAGCGGTTTTCTATTTAAAGTTTTCGATGCGATGCGCAAAAGTTGTCGAAAATGTCCGGAAAATCCATCTTGGTAGTTTTTTTCACGTTTGGGCGCCAAATATATGACATTGCTTCTTCTGTCCATCTCATGGTTGTCACAAATAAATCATTCCAATACCAATTGAAGGCCAAACATTGGTTTATTACCGTTCAGAGCACTCGAAGGTGCGTGCGATCAGTCTCATTCCATCCTGCCGTCTGCTTTAGAGCAGAGAGGGGCGCTCGGCTAGCAGGGTCAGCGGCCCTAGAGGCACGCATCTTTACACGGTTCAACCCTCTCAACCCTGTCGACCCTTTTTTTTAGAGCTTTCCACTGGGGGTAATTTAAAACTGATAGCTTCAGTCATTGTAAGTATTTTTCAAAAACTATAAAACTATTCCAAAATTTCAATCTCAGGGTTCCCACCAAAATACTTAAATCAATTTCCCCGAGTTTTCCAGGTTTTCCTGAGTAGATGAATTCATTTTCCAGGCTATTTGCCATAATTTTAGGAAGGAGTTTTTTCACACATTTGACCGTTTTATGTTAAAAAGGCTGAAGCATTTAGATAGGAAATACATTATTTGAAATCTTAATTTTTCTTCGAGTATTCCAGGTTTTTTCGTAAAGAATTAGAGAATTCCCCGAGTTCTCCCCGAGTTTTGAAGGTAGTTTAAATTCCCCGAGTGTTCTAGGTAGGTAGGAACCCTGTGCATGTTACTCCCACAAGCTTGCTCATAAAGCTTTACATAGTGAATTTTTTACTGTAGGTTTTAAATTTGTTGTTCAGTACAAAATAAAAATAAAGGCCATTATATAGGCAACTAATTTCTGGAAATTAAAAAAAAAACTCTGTCCTTGTTGCGTTTGCCAAGACAAACTCCAGTGAAGTCGCTGCATTGTATTGGATAGCTGCGAGTAGTTAACGGCTGAGCCTCATTTATTGGCTTTCTGTTTACTACTCTGATGACGTGTAGTCAAAAGCTAGTGGTAACGAACCTGGACTTCCATTTGGGTTGTGAGGGTACTGCATTGTTGGATGACCGTGGTCGTCAATGTAACGCATTGGAATTAAGTTATTATTACAAATTGATGCTGCCAGCACTTCATTCTTGAAAGTAAATTGACCTGAAATAAAGAAAAAATATCAATTCATAATTTCAGAAATTTGGGATAGTTTTTAATTCTCAGAAAGCATAAATTTTTAAGTGAAAAAATGTTTAGCATTGGGCTCATGCCACAAATAAGTAAACAAAACAAACTAAAAGTGGTCTCAATGGTCTAGAACTACAAATGACTATCAAGTCTTTTCGCAAAAAAGCTGGTTTAATTTTGTCGGTTATGGATAATACTTCGATCCCGCTACGATTGCAGGCTTTTCAGTCGCCCTTGCTTTACTATGGCACTTTCCTAAACTCAGCACTGTCACTGCGGCTCATCAAAGCACTTGCTAAACCACAAATTATTTTCCGACCCGTCAGCATGACGTCACTGAGGAAGCATCGGGCTCATCACCTAGGTGGTTTCTCTGCTTATTGCAACGAAAGATAGCGGACCCGTAGTTCCTCTCCACTAGGATTATTTACGTTAACATGCTATAATTAACAAATAGTGGAGTTTGTTATCAAACAGAGTGTCCTCACTTCGCTGAACGAAAGCAAGCATCATGGTTTTATAAATACGTAACCACATAAAGCTGTTCAGAAAATCTTAACACTAAAAACGAACACACACAATCTCACAACAAGGAAATTAGTCCAAAATTTCCGCAAATTTTCAACAGTTTTTGTGGAGGAGGATGGAATATGTTTCTCAACTATCTTCTTCAGGCACTATTTTGAGGATTTTCCGGTGTTTCGGCTCACATCAGTCTGGTTATTTACTTTCAAATTGCGCGGTGACCGTGTCCTTCGGTGATAGTGGGTCGGTAACCGTGGCTTTGTTCTTCGATGTTGGTCGGGCAGTGGCCTTGGCCTTCATTGTTGGTCGTACCGTTTCCATTTGGTTGTAATGCTGGTGTAGGGGTCAGCTCTCACAAGATATTGGATTGCAGGTGTGGTAGGTGCCCTTCTGGATTTTGAGTTGAAGATGAGGGTAGGAGGAGCCATTCACTTCCAGCCCTATCGAAAACCTACAACCACAGATAATTGAGTATCAATCAGGACACACGAAAGGCATTCTCGAGATGATTGCCATGAACGAATTTTGGAGGATCTTGCGGAATTCCATGTCAGTGAGTGAAGCTCGACCGCATTTGGAACATGCCAGGGAAAGTATGTCAACATGGGATATCCACAGGGCCTCGTCAATAAACTCCATCAGGCTAGTAGGCAGAGTTGGACTGAGTAGGAAAGGCACCTGTGCCATTTATAGATATGCCCGGGGAGCGGCGTCATACGTTTTACAGGAAACTTCAAATGATGGTGCCTCCAATCGTCTAGGGAGTTTAAGAGGCGATCTAAGCTCCCCAAGCAGAAGCAAAGTCCTGAGTCGAGCTCAAGAAACTTTGCTTATTTTCATATTTGGTCGTCATTTCTGGCTTTGG
>JAHWFP010194742.1:7395-21850 GCA_023313725.1 Lithobius niger
GGGGGGGGGGGGCTTTAAATCAAGCATTATCAATTATCTAGCCTTTCTGGACATCTATTACAGAAAATTCGAAGCTTTTGAGCGATCTCTGAAAGACCAATTTTTACATCCTTTTAGTTGCTGTGAAGAAGGGAGGAGGCTTAGGTGAGAGACGTCCAGGCCTTGTGCAGGTGCTAGGAGCTAAAGGAAGAGTCCACTATTACTACAGGGAGGTAGAAGGGGGCCAGTAAACATAGCAAGCAGTACTATCTTTATTCACATCATATAACTTTTAGATAATTTTTCGTAGAAAAACGACAATTTGAGGAGTGGGTATTAACTCCACTATTTCATGATTTTGAGTTTACAGCATTTTAAGGGGTGGGCTTTAGCTTCAACTGGACTTTTAATACACGATTTACGGTACTTTTTTAACACTGATACTTTCATGATACCGATAATTTGTTCGACACCAATTCTTTCATGATAACGATACTTTTCGAAATGATACTTCTGATACTTTCGATACAGATGCCTTCAATGATACTGATACTTTCTGTGATATTGATGCTCTCTTTGAAACCGATATTCTCACGATACCAATACTTCTTTCGATACTGGTAATAATATAACCAGGTTTAATCACACGAAGGTTGTAGGTACTAGAAAGGTGGAACCGCTAAAACTAGTCTTGTCATATTAAAAAAAAATTATGAATGACCAACTATAATTTAAAAGATAAAAATTCGGGTCATTTCAAGAAATTTCGGAGACAAGTTTTCCCCAACTGAAACTTAAAACGGTCAGCTGAAGATGCCTGTATTGCCTTCCTCGGCAGAGTTCCATAGATGGACCACACTGACTGAGAAGTTCATGCAGCACTCCAACTTCTCAGAAGCCACAGCCGATTTTTGTGAGTGGCCCCTAGTAACCTTACAAGGGCATGGGACGAAAAACAGCAAATCAACTGGTAAAAGGCCGTTGACAATTTTGTACGTTAAGAGAAGGTCTACCCAACTCAAGGAATTAAAGCCATCGAGAAGTTTGTGTGTACAGCCCATCCAGAGGTGGACACATCCGTGGTGAGAAGCTCAGAGGATTCCTCATCCCTGATGAGAGACTCGTGTAGCTGTGTTCGTGGGGTTGCACCACCACAAGGCTTCTGACTTTATGAAACTTGGAGACATCCAGATCCTATCTTGATATGGGTTTGGGTCCTGGTTTCCAGTGGTCATTCCTGTACTAGTGCATGGGGGCACTCCCTGAACATTGTACGCCGCAAGGTTTAGAAGACCGATTAAAAATTTCCCCGGCTCTACACGAGACAATTCTTTTCGTTGATACAGAAGCCCAGCTTGCACAAGAGGCCTGCCACGGTCTGTACATCCGAGCGTATTTCTTGTGGTCTTTGTTCCGGTGGAGCCAGACATTAAGTAGGTGTGAGACCTGATGCCTCTGGAATGAAGAGCGGCCAGAATTGGTTTGGTGATGGAGGTGAATGTTCTTTTAGAAATCGTTAGTCCAAAAGGAAGGGCCTTGTAGTGATAGACTTGTCTGTTGAGGAGAAACGTGAAGAGATGAAACACGTCTGGGTGGAAAGGGACATGGAGAGACACGTCCTCCAAATTGATGGGACAGTTTATATTTTCAGGGCTGAAATGTGTTTCAAATCGAATTCAAAGACTTCATTTTGAAACTTGCGCTGCTGATGAATATGTTTCGAAACTTCAAACCCGTACATCAAACGGTCTCCTCCTGTCTTCTTCGGAATGACAAAGATGGGACAGTAGAAACCTGTTTTCGACGGGTCCTGACATTTCTTGACAGCTCCTTCCTGAACGAAGGCTTAGAATTCTAGAAGAGCTCTGGTGTCGGAAGAGTGGTGAAGTTCCACTGAGGCGAATCTGCAACTTTCGGTTAATGGAGGAATGTTGGTTGGTAGCATGCGAGATTATGGACAAGAGCCACGGAGTAGCCCGCAATTCCACTCCAAGCTTCTGCATGCTGTTGCAGGTGGCCGCCAACTAAAGTAGGAAGACTTCTTCGTTGCACCGGGGGATTTTGAACGTTAAAACGGTTGCTTCATCCCTTCCTCACAAGGGACTTCGATATTTAATACCATACAACACCACTGCTTCACATTTGGCAAATACATGAATTTTTGGGGATGAACCAAGATTAACATAACAAATTTTGACAAATTATAATTTCAGGCACTTGCACTTTTCATTACATAAAGAAATATTCTTTTCCATAACACTGTCAGAGCTACTCAGTCTTACAAAACTAAAAAGTCGCTATCAAGAAATTCCAGGTTGCACGGCTTACGTTAATAAGAGCTTTGACTAATTTGTTTAGCATAAAATAAACGTACTTTGATTTCCTGCTGACACCGGGGTAAGTCTGTTTTTGTCTTTAAAACGCATACTGAATTATGCAAAACTTCAATGGACTGAAATGTGAAGAATATGTTGATTTTTTGTCTTTTTAGGCTTCCAACAAATACATGTTGCATTCAACACAGATGGTGAACTTGGGCCCTTCCCTTTCTCCCAAGCAACTCCTGTTGTGGCGAATGGACAGAAGACTGCACCCATCATCCTTAAGTGGCACTTATATTGTTTGATGTTCGGATGCCAGAAGTCTCCTTAGGTCCCGAAGAACCTATTAATATATACGTTTTTCCGCATTCGGCTAACCACACATTCTTTGGTGAAATATGAAACAAAATGGAAGATACCACAGCTTACAAAAATTGGGCAAAAGACAGCAGTTACAAAGATGATCGTCCCGTACCCTCTTTCAAGCCATGTAGCCAAAAATTTAGTAGGGCATACCAGTTAATCCAGTGCACTTGTCACCATCTAGACTGGTTCGGGTCTTCAGCGGTCATTATGAAAAGCTCTTGAACTTGAACGCAAGCAATACACACTATACTTGTTGCCATGTTTTTTTGCTTTAGGTTTAAGGAGTATCCAGTGTCTACAAACAATGCTAAACTTCTAAACCTTTTTCAACTTGTACAGTGTCCTACCTTGCAATTTTAGAAGGTCAGACCTCTTTTCATCAATATCTGGTCGCTCTGCTTTCAGAACTTGGTTGAGACACTGGCTCTGCAAACTGCTACGTGTCACCGTGAAGTTGACAAACGTCACCCGCGAACAAATGTCGGGTGGAAACTCCACCTACAACAAAAATTAAATAAAGGCATTTCCATCAACATTATTCTCCCACAATGAACATCATAATAATGTCACAGCTAAAATTCTAACCGTGGGATCTCGAGTAGAGAGAAAAATAACAAATGAGGGCGATAAGTCAATGTCTTGATCCCCTAAAGTGATGAGCACACGCCCCCCGGTGCGCCGCAACTCCCGGTTTAGCACTGGATTGAGAATTGGATCATAGTTTTCAACATCCTGGGGAAAAAGATTTTAACAATAAATATGAAGAAGAATAACAACATCATTTAAGCCATTACGTCATGTTTTTCACTCACCTGAACTAAGAGAGGGTTACCAAATCGAAGGGCGCTCTCCAAGTTTTTACGGAAAGCATCATCCAAGAAACTGGTCTTGGTAATCTTTTTATCTTTGAATTCATTCATAATAAATTCTGTGGCCTGACCAGATGGATCAATCACTAACGGGTAGCGATTAAAACGCTTTAACATGATGGCATTCTCTGTGCACAAGTCATCAGCTGGCAAAGCATTGGCCTGCCAGCGCAATCGTTCGTCGGGATTAGACAAATACTCAGTACGAGCAATATCCATGCGGTACTGGATGGCCGCCTGCTGCAAATGATGGCACCAATTGCTGAACAAATTGTGGCGATACTGCTGGTCAAAGTAACCTACACAGTAAGAAAAAATATACCAAAGCATTACAAACGGAATAAGCAAGATACTAGATGAAATTATATGTCATTATCTTGCCACAACAGTTCAAGAAGGATTTTGATGGGATTGAAGGCCATCATTTTGGCACGAGTTTAGTATGTAGTTTTGCTATGCCCGAGGATACCTGTACTGGTCTTGGGTTTCTTCCAACATTTAACAAAATACAGCCTCTATTACAGGATTTAAGTATTAGTCAAATATTTATCTTAAGTATACAAGAATTTGCTACCAATGCTCAAAATTGAGCCGGTTCAGCCATACAAGCATTAAGTTGCTTCGGCTGACTTAAGGCTCAAAGAAATTAATTTAAAAAAAAAATAGGGAGCTATCATGCGAGTTTGTCAAACACTGCCGTCCTTGTTGTATATCTATCTACTCCCTGTTTCGTAAACCTTTTGTAGCACTAGGAGACATATTAACCCTCTCTTGCATGGTGCTGCATTAAAGCAACATGCATATTCTCGGTCAAAAAACAGAGTCCAAGACACAGCAAGAGCTTTAAGGGGTCTCAGTGGCCACCCAGTGGTCAGCATCCCCGCCTCCAAACCAAGTGAATGCTGGTTTGAAACCCACGACCGACCCAACTACAGTACTAAAAAAATGTAGGGATGTGCCGATTATCGGATTCATATCGGTATTGCCAGTTATCGGACGCAATTCCGATATATCGGTACCACCGATGTCCACCTCCGATGTGCCGACATACCGTATTGGATCACATATAAGCCGCACTTTTTTCGATATATGCGAAAATGACGATAACTTCGTTAAATATTGGCCGATTTTGACATTCAAATACACCATTTTAACCTTTTTTTCGCCGCGCAAACCAGAAGTCATTAGCTCCACCCGTTTTGAAGTTATATATAAAAAACCATGTAACTTAGATTTTTTAACAAATGTGGCCTGCAAATAGATAAAGAAAAACTGCTGCTTGCCGGTATTTTAGAACTACTATATCATAAAGTGCTAGTCTGTTGATTAATATCAATATTTTCACATATTTAGATTTTTACATGTTTACAATTATGCAGAAAATGTTTCGCTGCATGTACTTTTTTTTGTGGGGTAAGGTTTGGGGAAAATGGCTGCAGGAAAAAAAGCTTTGAATTACACATTTTTAAATTTTCTTTAATATTTTTATGAGGTTACATTAAATACAAGTTTTTTTCTTGCAGTACATCGGCAGCAGAAACTGTATCACACTTTCATTTTTTACAAAATAATCATTATTTAGTGTTATATCGGCAGTTATCGGCATTCCGTTTTAACAGTAATCGGTCGGCAAAAAAGCTTCATCGGCACATCCCTAAAAAAGCGCCAGAAATTAATTCATGCAACAGAGGGTTAAGCTAAAATACGTTGCACCAGCAATGCTAATTACATTGGAGAAAAACACGTGGGCCACACCCGGCGAGGGGAAAAATTGAATGAATTACCCAATGTTATCTAAAGACCAACAACAATACTGCGTGAGGCCAAGCCTCATTGCTCCTCCACTCAACACCAAACAAGGAGCACACCTCCGGGCACTCGAACCCAACGACCAGATTGAAGACCTTGTCCCTTCGCCTCTAACTGCCAAACCTGACATGAAGTGGAAGTTGGTTGCAGCTGCCCAGCAGCCCAATGAACAACAGATATCAGTGATCAGTGGTATGTGTGGAGAAATTTGAAGTACAACATGGATTGAGTGTTGATCGAATGTTCTGTGCTGGGAAGTGGACTACTGAACTGAAGAGGAGGAACGAAGTTTTCTTCCTCGAAAATTTAAATAGACTGTTGGTGGAACGTACTTAAAAGTAACTAGAGGAAGCTCATGCTTTGCACGGGGCCAGTCACATTTCCCGGGACATTTTCCCGGCACTCTTCCCGACAACTTGTCAGATTGATCGACCACTCATGCCTGGCTCCTTTTTGGCTGCAGGAGAGTGGGAGAGTACATTTTCAATGCGGGAGCGAGGAGGGGAGAAGTGGTTTTCCTTTAGGCTTTCTTTTTCCTTTTAGCCGGTCTCCGATATTATAATAAAGATAAAAGTGTTTCTCGTTTTTATTACGTCTGAATATTATCACTGTTTTCGCCATCTACTAGTTTTTGCATACGTGCTTAAATAAAGTTTTCCTACCATGTAAATTTTACTTACTCCAAAATTTAGTTTAATGTTAAATTTCGCTTTAAGAAGCTTTTGGCTGACCACCGTGTGGCATTCCTGCTCATTCCCAGTAGGCGGTGCCACATGCATTCCTCACAATCATTTGTAGAACTACCGTAAATCGTGGATTAAACGCCCACGGGCTTATGCAGTTAATTTGGCAAAAAAAGGGGGGTGGGCCTTAAATCAAACATTATCAATTTTCTAACCTTTCTGGATATCTATTACAGAAAATTCGAAGCTTTTGAACGATCTCTGAAAGACCAATTTTTACATCCTTTTACATCCTTACTACAGGGAGGGAAAAGGGGCCAGTAAACATAGCAAGCAGTACTATCTTTATTCACATCATATAACTTTTAGGTAATTTTTTTTTTGTGAACTGCCAAAAACTGTTGGCGTCTAATTTGTATTTTAGATGCCTATTTTGCCAAAATTTGTGTTGGTCTCCATTTTTCAGAATGTAGAGGCCTATTTGTTTTAAATGAAGTTAGATCTCTGGCGCTAATTTTAAAAAAAAATGCTTAGCGCCACGCAAATGCTGTAATAGCCTATACAGATGTTTTGTAGAGATCTGTAGTCTTCCCGTAGTAAATTCGTTTATGTCGGACGCACGTTAAAAATGGTCTCGCCATAATTTTACTTCAAATCTTTTTTACATAACTAAAACCAGTTGCCACTGCCTAAATAACAACATTTTTCGTAAAAAAACGACAACTTGAGGGGAGGGCTTTAACTCCACTATTTCATGATTTTGACTTTACTGCATTTTAGGGGATGGGCTTTAGTTTCAAGTGGGCTTTTAATACAAGATTTACGGTATTCAGTTCTGCGAGAACGGGGTGGTGGGCGTATTTATTAAAGGTAAGTATTTTAGGATAAGTAAACATTAAAATTCAATTCTAAAATTAGTTTCTAGTATCCTAAATTACTTCCTTTAGTTTAGGCTTAAATTTCTCATTTAATGGTCAAATGTCCAAAATTTGCCACAAACCTACTGTTAAACCTAATCTACCCAGTGGCTTGAATGCTTTAGACATGGCAGTGAACCTTCAGCTTCTAGGGTGTCACGATCTTCTCAGAACTCACCATTGGATTTTGATGTTGATGCCTAAAGCGTTTGTGTGGTGGATGTATGCATGGTTAGGGAACGGACGTGCCTCCTGGTGGTGATGGAGCTAATATTGATAAAATTTTGGTAACTTTAGGCCTAAACTAAAGGAAAGTATTTTAAATGATAGTAACTAATTTTTTCTTTAAAATAAGGATTTCACTTGTATCTGAAAATATTTCCCTTTAGTTTAATGCTGACTTTGTCCAAAAGAGGCAGGTCGAGGTGAATCCTGAGCCAAGTGCACAGATGAACCATGCTTTACCTGACGGCACAAACAACACTGCAGCAGGATTTTTTTATTTTTTTTTTATTATAAAGCAACATAAATAACCAATATAGGCTACAAGTAAAATAAAACACTTTGGCAAAACTTTGAGGGCTGACCCGGCATACCGCTTAACCAAAACAACAGGAGCTGGCTGCATAGACCTGTAGCATGGTCACGGCGGGAACCGTCAGCATTGGGCACAATCACGGTGGGAACCGCGAAAGCACCGGCCCAGAATAGCGAGTCCCGTGTTTTGGGGGCCAGTGAGTCCTGGATCCTTCGGGAAAAGGACGAGAACGCCACCGACGAACCAGAATCTCTCGAGAAAGAGATGACATGATGCCGACCGTCAGCCCCAGGAGGCCCAGAAGGGGCGGTGGTGGGGAACACAAGCAACTTGACAGCCAGCCTACGGGGCACTGACCGATGGGTGAGCCTGAGCAATGCAGTCCCTCACTAGGTCAGTGCCCAGTGCAGTCGACAGGACCAGTGCAGTCGAATGTGCCGCCCGCCAAACCTAGACTAACAACGTTAACCCATAATTTAACCCATAATTTTGACCCATAATGGCCACTTTTTCGTTTAGCGCTGCAAACTCCTGTCGCATTGCCACTAACGCCGCCGCAACGCCGTCCCCGTACATTGTCCGACGTGCATCAAACATCGTTGTGGAAATAACAGACGACGACGTGACTCAGTTGTGCTCTCACAGTTGGAGACACAATGTCATACGTGCTCCGGATGATTTCACAGATCCATACCGCCATCTTCATCGGAGAGAAGGGTACAGGAGACAGGGTCACAGTCTTTCTGGACGTAGAGTAAGAGTGGCATCCTAGGAGTGGTCCTGTCCTGGAGTGGTTGGGTAGTTGCCAGGAGCTATGTTTGTCCCAGATAGGTCCTCAACGCCCGAATAGGCCATTGTACCCTCTCACCATTCAATAGGTCCACTAAGGGCCTTTACCACGATCAGGGTCAGGAATTCATCAAGTTGCTTGTTCTTAGCACAGAATTTAGCCGGAAGCATGAGGGTAACAATGGTCCAATCTTTGTTTAAGCGGATGTGACCATCTTCTCTGAAAAAATCCGCTAACTTGCTTTGATGAGCTGCCGTGGCCATGGCCACCAGAAGATTGTCTTCCGAGTCAGGTGCAACGAGGCTTTATGAAGAGGATTGTAGGGGTTGTCCATTCAACTTGACAGCACTAATGCAATATTCCAAGACGGCAGCAGGCATCGGACCCGTGGGCGTTGACTGTCGAAGTCTTGGAGTAATTTCGATATTACCTTGCTGTGTTCAGCATTAGATGGGCCAATACAATTCAGCACGAAGTTAATGACCGAGCGGTATACCTCAAGGGCAATTCGCGACAGACTGACCAGAAAGAATGTTCTAGGAAGTCAGCCAAGGAGATGACTTGGGGGTTACAAGGGTCTACATTATTGTTAGAACACCAGGAAAACCATCTTCGCCACTTGGCCTCGTATACCTTCACCGTATAGTCGCTGAAAAGGGGAACCCGTAGATTTCAAATTGGTCTTCTAAGTCTCCACAGGACGGGTTTGGATGGAAAGTCTGGCCCTTGTGATGCGTGGGGACGTTCATAAAGGAGGGGGGGAGGGTCGAATAGGCTAGTTGACTTAATCGAATTCAGCTCCTAGAAACACGAATGATTGATCCAGTTGGACCCTCGACGTCGTAGCCGAGTTTCAAGAAGTAGTCCAGTCCAAGTTTCAAGAAGTAGGAAAAGCAAAAATGTAGGTCCCGGAGCAGCATCATTGGACAAAAGTTCTGGAACAGCCAGTCTTCAAATCTTGCGGCTGTGACGATAACCTCCCACTGAACCAAGAATCGACATGAAAATGTAGTGAGCTGTGCTGAGCCCGAATGGCAAAACATTGAAGTGGTAGGTGAGGCCTGCCGAGACAAACCGAAACAGACGGAAGAAGTAGCGTTGGGCGGTACCCGAAATGTTTGTGACGGTGCCGGTACCAGCCTAGGTACCGCGGTACTTGGTATTTAACGGTTCTTAAAATTTGGCGGTACTTCCTTCGCTACCTCCGGTACCTAGGTATTTTTTTTAAGTAGCCTAATCAAACTAATTAAGGTTGGAAATGGAATCATCAATTTCATTTACGTAGTCCCACCCACCCCCCCTCCAAAAAAAAAAACAGATAAAAAAAATAATCACCAAGTGGGCTGCTGAACTTTGAACTCAATTTTATTTTTCTGTTGGTTTTTAAGCTGATTGTAGGTCAAAGTTACACAAATCTGGCTCCACTTTTGTGCATTGTTTAGAATTCCAATTTTACCATTGTTGATCTTCAAACTGATTATTACACTGCTTTGAGCACTACAACACAAGGACTGACTGAACTACTGTTATAATTGTAGGCCTTTTTTCATATTAAAACAATACCGGTTGCATTTTTGGTACCGCTGTACACCACGAGTACCGCCCAACACTAGGAAGAAGGATGGGTGAAGTGAAATGTGAATTCAGTTCCTAGAATAATTGAGCCAATCGGAACCTTGACTTCACAGCCCAGTTTCAAAAAGAAGTCCAGTTTCGCTGGGTTTCAAGAAGAAACCCAGTCAGAGTTTCAAGATGTGGGAAAAACAAAATTGCAGGTTCTAGATCTGCATTGTTGGACAAAAGTTCCGGAACAGCCATTCATCCAGGTATGCAAGAGAGTGAATCTTGAGACTATGAAGATAACCTCGCACTGGATGAAGGACCGGCATGAAGACATGGGTAGCCGTGCTGAACCCCAATGGTAACACCTCGGAAGTGGTATGGTGAGGCCTCCGAAACGAACCGAAATAGATGGAAGACGGATGGGTGAAGTGAAAGGGGAAGAGATGTATCTTGTAAATTCCCAGACACTGAACTCCTCTTGCTTGCAGTCCTTCCCAAACCGACGCGAGTGTCTCCATCTGGAAATGGCTTTTGACCAAGAACAAGTTGAGCTCGCAAGAATAAAAATTAGACGAGTGACCCAGTCCTTCTTGGGGATCACCCGTGCAGGGCTGTAGAAGCCTGGTACGTTCGGGGAAAGACTTATGACTTTCTTCTCGAATAGCTTGAAGCCTTCTGCCTCCAGTGGCTTATTAAGTGAGCGGTTTTGGAGCCAAGGTAGTGGACCCAAAGTCATATGTGAGACGAAGGGTGGACGATAACCGTGTTGTATGACCTACAGAACTAAGATATTCGACATGGTGGCTAACCAATTCAGCAAATGGTGCAGTAGCCTGCTCCCCACCAACGGTGAAGGGGAACAGGGTCGATTCCGTAAAGAAGAGGGATGGAGGAATCCAAGGTCCTGCCCCCTAGGGGCTCATCTGCCCCTATGAAATGAATGCTCACCACGACCCTGGTAGTGAAACCAAGCAAGTACTGCGAGGGTTTGGTAGGCAGCAAAGGTGGAAGCCCTCTGATAGGGCTCCCACCTTTGCTCTCTAGTAGTGATTAGTCTCATCCTGTCTGGGTTGGTAAAATTGATCGATACTTCCTTGCTGTGAACTTTCTTTAGGCCCTCCTCCTTATTTCTGACCAACGTAGTAGGGAAAGGGAGGCACCAGAATTGGGCCGAAAGGTCCTTGCAGTATAGGTTCTACTTGGGTTTTCCGGAAGGGCAACTTTGAGCTACAGGTTTAGTAGCAAGGGGCGGCTTGGCTTTATTCCGGAGATCTGGCGCCAGCGACGGCCGTGAAGACAAGTGCATGGGAAGTAATCGTCGAGCGCTGACGATGTCCACGGGGTGTTGGAGGCAGACTCTCAGTATGCATCACGGCGCCTGAATACCATGTTCATCATGGCCCATGGATCCTAGTTGAATGAGTTCTCTTGGAAGGACGAAGCTCTCTTCATGAGTTGAAGGCTGTCTTCGAACATGGATCTGGTCTTGTAGAAGGTGGTTCAGCCATGTATGCCTTCAAAAACACTGTGGAGGCGGAGTAGGCCAAGTGGGAATGAGACACAGCATGAAAGCGCCATCTAATGAGGTTCTCATCTTCCTCGGCTTGCCGAATGGCTTTCTTGGTGACAGAGGAAGTCTGAGGCAAGAGTCAAGCTCCATGTTTGCATGGCCGTATATGAATTCCACAACGGGGAACGTGTGATAACGCACATGCTTGAGGGCTTGTGCCCCGGCAACTTTGAAGAATTTGTAGACACTGACCCACCGAAACCACTTGTGCATCCTCTCAAATTAATCCCGCCAGATCTATAAGTTGTCACAAAGCAACCTGGGACTGAGGGAGATGGTGTGACCTCGCGAGCCCTGACTCGAGAGTTGCTAAAGAGGTGCGAGGACGGTCCGCAAAATAAACCACGGCAGGTGTTCTTCCCCACAAATGTCTTCCACATCCAGGGACCTGCACTCATCATCCATTGGTGGCCATCAGAAAAGTTGAAAAGTAGCTAATAAAGTTTTAATGTCAACTGGAATGCCGAGAGCAGCAGAAAGAGTTGTGATGGGCATTGAAAGGGGAGGCCTGTTTGCTTCCACAGGCAACACTGGTAGAGGCATTCGCGCCATGGCATTAAGGTTAGATCGACATTAAGTCACTAAAACCCCGAAGGTGAATCTGAGCACAAGGAAGAACTGGTGTAGCCCAAATCCGCGGGCTAGCATGAGTCTGACGCATATTCTAGCGTCAGAAGTCAACCTTTGGTCGGTCTTCCTTCACATGAGTAAAATGTATTCCTTTTCCTAATAAGAATGTAACAAGGAAACTGCATGGGTCACCAACAAAGTGGAATTTCGACACTTAAAATACAAAAGATCGGCAGGCGTCTTACGGTGAGTGTGTGAATTTTCGTCGATAGAAGTGAAAATTCTCAGAAGGTATTACTTTGAGAATTAGTCATTTTGACTACAATGCAGCAATACAACCAACGCGGTCAGATGCTCAAACGATTGTGATGGATGCAAGGCCTGCTGGGACGCCAAATAGTGGTGAGCCAACGAAGCTTCTAAAGTGAAATTTAAGCTTTTTGATCATGCAGCGTAAACATTTACGTAATAATTCTGGATCCCGGCTGAGCTGATAAGAAAAAAGCCGATAAGAAAAAAGGTAAGAAGCCGGACAATCACTTTTATCGCTTCTTATTGTTTTCGTGCACGTGTAATATATTTGCTACGGTGCCTAACAATTCCTGGTGCACGTGCTAAGGATTGAAAACTATCGTCCAAACTGTTGATTGTTGATGGGTAAATTGAAATTGGCAGCTAGAAACGATGCCATGGCTGATTTAATTCGCAGATGAAGGCTTTCAGAGCTGAGCTCCAGGCAAACGGGAAAACAGGTCCGGGCTGCGTTGTGCCGGGAATGATGCTTCAGCATGCCAATTTTAAAACGGTGCATCCAGTGATTTGAGCCATGGGATGCGCTGATTGAGTGAGCGAAGACGTGAACGAAAATGAGCGTTTGTCAGCCAGTGTGCGCAAAAATTGGATTGAAGAAACTTAATTCTGTGAAAGCGTTTCTTAGCTAGTGTGCGCGAAAATGGGAGTGAAGAAACTTAATTCGGTGAAACATCCAGCATATTGGAAATGGTGCATCTAACACCAGCCGTGCGTAGCACGGGCTTCCTCTAGTAAATAATATTTAGCAATAAACTAAAACGACCTATTTTCCTAAAGAAGTGACAAGCAACTATTGATTTGATCAGGTCTAGTTCAGAGGTTACCTGGTAATGCATTCAATTGGTTTATGAAATTCATAAACACACTTTACATGTAGTAGGTCTGACAAGGTCAGCTTCCAAGTTGGTTTGCCAATTCTGTGAAGTAAGTATGTTAAGAACTATTTTTTACCAGCCTGAGCGCAGGAACTGCAACTATTAGTCAGCATAGTTTTCAGATTCAATATGGCTGGTTACACCTTAATCAATAAGTTATCAGCAGTTTTTGACTTATCGGCTCTGTGAGAAGAGAACAAAACTATCAGTCACTGCAGCTTTACTGACCTGCGTAAGCCAAGAAAGCCGACGACAGAAGTACATCTCCAACAATAGTAGACATCTGATTCTTAAATGTTTCACTACTGGCTTCCCATCTTTCTCGCTCAGAGGCAAGACTTTTCAAAAGGGCCATGCTGCGATCAACCTAAAAGTACGCCATCATTTAAAGGAAAATACCAAATTTTGCTATAGACGTGTTTTCATTCGTAGATAATGTAAACTGACCTTGGCTTGGACACTAGCTAAATCTGCTTTGATGGCTTGGGCCTGGCTGATTAGTACAGCGTATTCTTCTTTGTATGCAGCGATGCTTTTCTCGAGCTGCGTGATCAGCATCTTCACCTCCTCTCCTTTCTCTTTGTTGATGTCAGCCTGTTCCTCGAGGCTGTTTAATTCATTGCGCAGCGGCTCAACACGTTTCAACATGTCGGCGTAATTGATCTACACAAAGTGTATTAAATGCAACAGTTCATTTAAAAGACACTATCATTAGTTAATTTTTATTTTTTTAATAACACTCTACCTGTGCAACGGCCCATTTCACCATTGGGCCACAAGCCAAACTGGCCCGATTGACTTTCTCGAAGTTGTAGTCAGGGTTTGAACAGTACTTATTCTTCATCTTTTCACGCACTTCGTCCCTACAAAGTAATTACAGAAGTTCATTGAACATACAAGTCCAGACTATGGATTACTCAACAAACCTCTTATGCTCTCTAACCAAGCGTCATTAACAACTTTAGAATGGCAATATAAACTTGGTCTAACAACGCGCATAGCTGGTGGTATTACATCTAAGTTGATACTCCTGTATGCAGGGTTGTGCAAGCCATAATTTCGAGACGATTGTCTGGCCAGTAAGTCGAGTCTCGAATTGTGTTCGAGTTTGGCAACATTTTTTTTTATTAAAGCCAAAATCTTCTAAAGGTACTCTGCAAGTAACGTAAGCCTGTTCACTCCCTTATCTGGATTGTTTAATTTTTCCAATGATATACCCTCTAAACGAGTAGATTTCCCAGGCTACATTTCGATGTCTGCGATTGACTGACTAAAAAATCGAAATTCAAAATT
>JAHWFP010194742.1:21950-56798 GCA_023313725.1 Lithobius niger
CCATACTAATTTTTATTATTTTTTTTGGCAATTCACGTTGTGCAATTGTCCTAAAAATGCTCTTCAGAATTCTTTAAAAAAGTTCTTAATCAATAAAACTGCTTCAGCTTTCGGAGCTGTGCCCCGAACCCCGCTGTAAACATTAGTAATTTAATTTTAAAAATCTCATGATTATAAAGCGTAGTATTTTCCCAGTCAGACGTATGTATTCCTTTCTCATATATCTGCAACGTGTGGTTGTAACACGTGTGGTTTATTGTTTAAAACGTGACAACGGAGTTTTTACGGTTGAATTTTTCCAGCTAAATTGTCCCTCTCCCCGTCGATCGAGCAGAATGGCCAATTTTGGTTAATTCTCGTTAAACAAAAAACAAAGTGGTGTTTTCGCACTAGTTGCTTTGCACAGCTAATTCTCTGATCGAGCAAGATGGGATGCTAACACCAGGAGTTGACCACAGGATTATTTCCGAATCTACCTTCAGACCAGTATTCCAGTGCACAGGAATGGATGGATATGTGTAAACAGAAATGGTTATCAACTATTCATGCTTCGATTTTTTTGAGGGAGGGGCTACTAAAAAAAACCGGCCCTTTAAAGGGGGACCAAAACATTTTTAGGGTGAGTTTAGGGGGGGGACCAAAAAATGTTGCAGGGGCGCCACCACCAAATTCCCCCCCCCCCCCCCCCCCCCCCCACTTACAAATTGTGAGCGGTCCCTAATTACATTTTTTTGCAGAGGTGGGAGGGTAGGTTGGGGGGAGGCAGACTCGGAATTAGTGGGGCTGGAGGTAGTGCCGGGAAAAGGGTGGGGGCGATGTTCGAATGTGGCACTTTCTTCCACAGAAGTCTCGAGATAGGTTGGATGTCTATGGAAACACTTAATGTTGTTCCGCCATAGCACCTGGTGTTATTCGTCACATTTTCCAGAAAGGTAGGTAACCATTGCTGCTGGATTGCCGTGGGTCAAAAAAGCTTTGTACCGTGCCAGTCAGAGACGGATAACAGATGAAGCGAGTAAAGGACAAAGAGGATTGCCCCCCCCCCCCAAAAAAAAAACACCCCAGCAGTAGACTTATTTAGAAAAAATATTTCACATACTTCAACACTTTGGTAGCCTTTACTTAGCAAGTACACTTAACGTGACACCTTTAATGTTACTGGCTAGTGGCATCACCTACCAATTTCAAGGCACCGGCAGTACTCTGAATATGGATATGGCAAAAGTTGGTGTTTTGTGTTTATGTTGGTGTGTGGTTTGAGCATTTGTGTGTATAACTGCCAATTCTAAGCCTTGCTATACTACAGTTATTGACTCTTTTTGTGACAGTAGGCTACTGTGCGATCCCCTTTTACTGGTTGGGTGTTAATGCGAGTGAACTTTCAAAATAGTTCTGAGTTCATGCCATTCACACCTTTCTTACTCTTTTTAAGGCAACACTGTAGCAATGTTAAAAATTGAAACATCAGAGAAAAAAAAATTGAGGGTTTACAATTTAATTTTATCCAGGCAATAAAATAATTTTTCCCACTCAGCTTTCCAGAAATCTGCTTTTCTCATGCCAAAAAACATAAATGTTGCTCCATGAATGCTTTGCTTACGACGTCAATTTCAGTTGGAGCTCGATGTAAAACGGGTTTACCCATCCAGGCTGGGAATGGGAAATCCTCCTTTTTATCCCAGAATAACTGAATAATTTTTGTGCAGTACAGACTTCCATGAACTGGATGGTGAGCAGTTGTCATAGTTGCCTCCAGGGTTAGTTGATGGGACCCATGCGGTTGCCTTGAATCTATCGGTCAACAAATGCTTATGGAATTTCTTGCGTTTAAAAAACAAAGGCAAAGTCTGATGCCTAGGATGTGATGGCCTTGACGCTGAAGCCAATCAATAAGATTGCAAGAGCGCAGAGTGTTTATTGCTTCATATTGTACCTCGCTGAGGAGTGCTGTGGCAAAGGGTGTTTTTACCTGGATGAAAAGTCCTTCTCTATAGCAAAGGATCTCTCCTCTCGTGCGAAAGGTCTTGGATCTCTCCTGACTGAGAATGGTTTCGATCTTGACGCGAACGAAGAATCTTTCAACTCAGGAAAAAAGTCAACAGATTTCCACAAGTCGTCCGATTTTTCCTTTACTCACAGAAAAGTTAAAGTCGTCCAATTGCCTGAAAAATGGCATGCGGCCCCGTACCCAATGCAACGATGAAACTTTCAGTTTTCCAGACAGCGATTTCCTGAAGTGTTTCTTTTTCGGCGACGAGCAAGAGTGTTCAGAATCCTGGCTGATGGAGGAAAACGATGAGTGGCGTTCGAAAAAATTAAAATACGAATTGGAAGGTGAAGAACAGAGTTTTCCATCCCAACATAAACTAAACAATGATTAGTCACTGAACATCATTGCAAGCGATATGCGTACAAGCACTTTATAATGGCTTTATTCACTAAAGTATCATCTTGGAGCTTCGCCTGCGCTGTGGAGCAGAAATTATTGGCGATTGCAATCAGACTTGTCACTGGGAAGGCAGAATCTTATACAAGGGTTTATTTTCACATTGGCGAGCGATGAGAACATTTTAGGTTCAGCTGACTGCTGGCAGATGCAGTTACGTTTCGGATGTGGCATACGTTTGTTGAGTAGCTGAATCATTGCATATTAATCTGCAC
The DNA here is from genome assembly GCA_023313725.1 of Lithobius niger. Taxonomy (NCBI): domain Eukaryota; kingdom Metazoa; phylum Arthropoda; class Chilopoda; order Lithobiomorpha; family Lithobiidae; genus Lithobius; species Lithobius niger. Next base: position 24,612 of record JAHWFP010194742.1, read on the forward strand.
TATATTGTGCATCAATTGTGCATTTTGTCTGTTGGTATGGTGTATTGGTAAAAAATTTTTCTCTTTCGCGGCAGTGATGCCACTTTGTTGGGTAACTGTACGGTGGAGTGCAAGGAGCTTGGAAGCAAGCGATTGCCAAGTGATGTGACTTGCAGACATTGTGGTCGTTATGGTGGAAAGAGATGAGCATGTCACTGGATTTTATGAAACAGTTGATGTATACGTACGTGCTCGCAGCTGGTATTGCGTCTGCATGCAGTTATTTTTTTTTTTTGGCATGTATATCTCGGCTCAGTACTCAGCTGTGCATTGTGTAGTTTGGGGGATGGGTCGGTGTAAGCAAATGCATTTAGTTTGTTTGGGGCACGCCATTTTATTGTGTGAAGTTAATACCTCAGTCTCTTGGGTCCTTCATGGGTGTGTGTGTGTGTGGGGGTGTGTGTGTCCTTCACAGATATTGTGTTCTGCTCAGCGAGTTACGTGAACTGGTTTGGGTTCGCTAATTTGGTGAATGAGCCTGTTCTGCAAATTGTCTCCCCGAGCTGTAGGGCACTTCTGTTATTGGGGTGGCTCAGATTTTTTTCTGTGCCTTTTATGCAAGCTTTATCACATTGATTCATGTGACCATCATTTTGAATTTGTTCTGAACTTTGGGGTGGGTGATGGGTTGTGGCATAAGTACCGCTAGGTCAGGTAAAGCCAAGGAATGGCATGATTCTGAATGCTGTTTTTTTTCCAAACCTGCAGAATTGTCTCTTGGAAGTATAAGAGATCTGATGTTGTTGAACGTAGCACATGCTAGTTCTGGGAGCACATGTTTTTCTACTGGTACCTTGTACTATGGGGATTCTTTTCAGCATACTTTTTTTTCCCTGTCGTGATTTTTTACCCTGGAGGAAATTGGGAAATCGGACTTGGAGAAGAATGGGTTTTACCACTATTACTTAGAGTGTCGGACATTTTTTGGCTGTCTTGAACTTGATGGACTGGACATCAGGGTGTCCCTTATAGAAGCTGATTTTCATAATGGAACCATTTTTTTTGTTGTATATGCTGATAATGTGTTGCTGATATTTGAGCGTATTGATTGACCATACTGGATGAATGAACAGTTTGTAGCACCAGAAATGCTTTTGGATCTCCTTCATTGGGGGAAGGGGAGATGGTCTTTTCAGAGGTGGGGAGCATGTGAATGCAGCTTTGCCACCTCAAACAGGGCTTTCCTGCCGGGTTCCGCCCGGAACTACCCAGCCTCACGTGATCTTTTTCATTCATTGATAAAGCACATTGTAGAGCAGAAAGCAGGTCGGACGAGAACCAGTCCACCTGTAAACGTATACGGATTAAAGCATCATTATTATTATTATTCCTAATTTGAGTGTTGATCGCTGGAAAGCCTGAGTAAACAACGTTTTTAGTCTTTACAGATGCTATGTCGCTTAATTAAATCCAGTTTTGCTGAAGGCTAGGATTTAATTAATCACATAAGCTCTATTACTGTTTAGGAAAAATAATTTTGGCCAATATTTGGGCTAAAGAGCAGGAAAAACAAATTAACAGGAAGACGATGAAAACACCACTGTCCTGACAAAGATGACGATTGCACCTGGAATGCCTGGATCAGATTATCATCGAGTAAGTTGTTGGGAAAAAACAAAGATTTAAACTCTGAGGGAATTCATCTTTGCAGACAATAATTCAAAATGTAATTGGGTAGCCTAGGTATTAAGGGATAACAACGGAATTTTAACACTGCTTAAAATTCATTTTTACTATCCTAAAATACTACCTAACAACGTAGTACCTTCAGTACTGCGTTATTTTATTTTATGCTTTCCAATGCTTAAATTAAATTAATTTAATTTTGTCCCATTATTAACAATTCTTAATTATAATAACCTAGCTGCCCGCTAGGGGCGCTGCTTCCATTCACTTTATAATGTTGGGAGCACTGCCATTTTCTTCCTATCGCTATTTGAACCACAGATTTCAGCGACGTGGCGAGGTGGGAGGGTTTTACTGAACGTATGTATTTTGTCTAAAAATGTCACATCGCCTACTTTGAAAATTCGAGTCCTTTACTTTGAAATCTAAGCGTAAAAAAACATAAACATGTATTTTGTCATAGTAAAACCTAATTTTAAGCACTGTTAAAACTCTGTTTCTTACTTCCTGGAAAATACTTACCTTCAGTACTATGTGCTGATTTTGTCCTATTGGAGTGTTAGGTTGAAAACTATATTTATTTACACTGCTATACATATACACAAGGTGGCGTTGTGAGCGTTAGGCGCTCACTAAAAGCTGATACATGAAAACGAAACTGAAATACGAATAACGCTAATAAAAAGAAGCTCGATACGTTAATTAAATAAATAAAAATAAACTAAAACAAAAACAGCTAACAGGAGGATGGTCAACTAGAACCCTGTACTAGAACTTAAGTGTTATTTTACCATTAACTTAATATCTTAAGAAATATGATTGACAAATATTTTCTGGAAATCTAGTTCCACAGTCCAAAATTGTTCAAGCTTCCACTAAAACTTGCTCCACAAAAATATGATTGAATGGCATTCTGTGAATTTCTTTAAAAGCCAGTAACTGGCGGTAACAGCGTTGAGAATTTGACGTCTTAATTTGGAGAACTACACTTGCATCAGCACGCAGTAGTAAAAATACAACTACACTTGAATTTTCGAAGAAACCACCGTTCTTCTTCTTCAGAAGTCACACTAAGCACAGCAGAAAAGAGTCATTTCACATACTGCAACCATAGAGGCAACAAAAATTTCAAACGTCAGTCATGCGCATATAGACCATTGATCTCTAAGCATCTTGCGCGACGTGTGTAGAGTGCTGCTGTTGGCGAGGTTGCAGCTCCCGTTGGATGTTTAGCTTGGTGCTATCTCCAGGATAATAAAGTTTTCGACAATTTAGTATGTGGGGCCCGTTAAATTCATGAGTGGCACCCAGCGACGAGAGAAGCGATTGATGGCCAATGATTCATAGGCGGGCGATTCATAGGTGTATTCGTCCCTCGAAGAGCTTCCCGAATAGATGCTATTGTTTCCATTTTGAAATGTTTTGTGTGGAGATGTTGGTTTAATTTCCAGAAATTGAAAATCAATCTTGTTCCTCATCCTTTTTTTCCTACGACTGTTGCTGGACTCCAAAATCCTTTTGTGCCGAATGGTGATGATTTCATGGCTCCTTTTGTTAATAGTTTTTGGACTTTTTCTCGCAATGGGTTGGGGTTGAGTAGAATTAGTTGGTTCCAATTGGATAGTTCTGATGTCACAGCTGGAAGTGACGAAAATGGTGGGTTGTAACCGTTTTCGAGAATAGAAAGGGCAAACTTGTCTGCGGTGATAGTCTCCAGTCCGACATGTGACGTTTTAGTCTTCCCCAACCTGCCGGTGAACGGGGAAAGACTTGACTAAGTTTGCATCAATAACGAGAAAAGGAGCTCCTTCCTCTTCCTCGGAAAGACCCTTTGCCTCCACGATAGGAAACGTTGCTCTCCACCTTGGTTGAGAAGAAGTGGGTTCACGAAAGAAGGATTGTGGCGCAAGTTTGTCATTGATGCTTCCCGTTTTTATAGATCCCTTAGGTTCTTGTTGATTCCAACGTCTGATCTTGATTTGTTCTTGCCAGAGCATGTTTGTGGTTTTGGAGTAACCAGATCCAGTGTGATTTAGAGATGCTGACCACTAAATACTTCGTTCGATTTGTGGATTGGCAGTAACCTCAGTTTTCCTATGATGTCGGTAGGGATGCTGTAAGCAGACTCCAAAAGGGCATCATGTTTTCAAAAAACCATGTTGAGGAGTAAATGGGAATCCCAACTGAATGCGTCACTTTTGGAAAGAAGATGCTCTCTTGATGAGTTGGCGTATGTCTTTGATGATTGCATTTCCTTCAAGTTACGGTTGTTCTTGAACCAGAGTGAAAATGCCGCAGTTGCCACTGAATACGCAAGGTCAGCATGAGAGGCGGCACGAATTCCACATCATAGAAGGACTTCCGTCTTCTTCGAATTGGCTGAACGAGGTTTGTATTACGGATGGTACTTTGAGAATTGAGTCCAATTCAATTGACTTGTTCAGGAATGTATTCTGCGTCAAAAGTTTGGAACCTTCTTTTCAAATAGTCGTTGAATCCAGATAACAGCAAAAACTATTTTCTCTTCTTTGGGTCGTGAGTGAGTAGTGGATCCCAGACCGAGATAGTTTTCATCTTTTTCCTTGTGCAGTTTTCGTTGTTCAGAAGTTGCCTAAATGGTATTTGTGATTGTAGGAGATGGAAAGGCTCAGCTTAGTTAGCGTTAGCGAAAGATTCCATGAGTGGGTCTTCGGGGTTTTCCAGGGGAAGGAGATAGGGAGAAATTCTTTGCAGAATTTTGTTTTCTATTGGTAATTGAAAGTAGATTTGACAAAATCTTTCAAGGGATTAAGTCAGGTCCTTCGTTGAATAGGTCATCAACGTCGTTTTTACGGTTTTTGCGCTTCTTTGATCTTCTCGACCTCACATGATGAGAATAATACCATTCTTCATTGCCTTCACTTTCAGTTTCGGTTGATTCAGAAACCGAAGGAGAGAAGCTTGGAGACCTTTTGCACTTGCGCTGTCTTTTGTGAGCGGACCTTGTCGAAGGTGCTGTTAAGTCAAAGTTCGAACAAACCGAGTGATTTGAAGAGGTAGCTGAATCCGAATCATGTATCAGAAAAGTTATCGGAGAAATCGCCGGGATGAAATTCCGAGCTGAGGCACCTTTTTTATGTTGAAGATTTCTGCTTTTTTGTTCCATTTTTGCGTCATGGCGATTTGGCATCACAGCGCCATGGATCTAGGCGTCATGGCATGTTTTCGTCGTGGTGTCATGGTATGTTTTCGTCGTGGTGTCATGCGACTTGTCGTCTTTGTGAATGGCATCATGCGACTTGGCTTCTTTGCGTTACGGCATCTGTGCTTTGGCGTCTTTGCCTAACAAAAGTCATGAGTCTTATTCTTGTGGCGTCTTTCTGGCGTCATGTGTCTTGGCATCAATGTGACTCGACGACGTTTTGTCAATTTTTCTTTATGGATTTTGAAATATTTCCACTTCACGGTTGGAGATTTTGTTACGTTTTTATTAACTAGCCGATTTCTTCGTTTCGCTTCATCATTGTTTGAAATTGACGGTCTCTTTCCTTCATCTCATTTTCGCTGGTCGTGCGTAGAGATGAGGTGACAGGACGGGCTTGTCGCTCTTTTAACACTCGGGTCGGTTGCGTGACGAGAAATTCTTAGCAGTTTTGTCAACAGATGTTGACTTGATAATTGTTGCCCTATTGTCGTTAATGTTCATGGTACCATGGTTATCCTGACGTTTGGTTTGATAATATGCTCTCTCCCAGACACTCCATCAGACACACCCAACGCCTGGGTGTCATGACGGAGGGGCGCACATCTTTCTTTTTGTTAGAACGAGAATTACTGGGAGGACACTTACGATCATGCTTTTTCTTTTATCAACACTACTATTTTCAACAATTTTTTTCTTTCTTTGTATCAACGTCATTCTTTTTCTTAAACTTTTCTTTCCCATTCTTAACGTCTTTATTCGTAGCATTAGACGAGCCACAAGGTGCATCCACACATCTTTTACCCTTGGTGCCGAAATGGTAGCTTTGCGCGCCGACAGATGCCGTATTAAGCGGCCAGGAAACGTTCGCTTGTGCAGTTTCCTGAAGAAAAAAATAACCGTGAAATCGGAAAAAAAAAATTTTTTGAAGAGCTTTGAATTTGTTGTCTATCTGTGAAGACACTGTTTTGGAAAGTTGAACTTCCATAACGTCCATTCTGGCATTGATAAGATACCCAAGAGGATTTGCGTTCTTCCAAGATAACAAGACGCAGGTTGTCGGGTGAAAGGAAGGACGAAGCTCCGGACGGTAAAGATCCACCCATGATTCTTTGTCTGACAGTGTCCCATCTGCAGACGTCTGCATTCAAAAACACAATCAGGACATTAGGATCGACGCTCATTTTATCAAGTCGAAGAGCGATACTAGCTTTACCTTGGGAATGTTCAATTTCGACGATCTGGATTTGACACAAGCCAAAAGGCTATGTTGGATTCGCCTTTGGTCAGAATGTATCCACATACATAACATTTGCTTAATCACATCTTCGTTGTGAAGGCAACACAGATCACATTTTACACTGTCGAAGTTGCACTCACGGCATTTTCTGCACAAAGGATGGTTATCGTCGAGCGTTTTTCTGTGTGTATACTCTGGGTAGTTGCTTGACGAGATAACTCTTAGATATTTCTTATTTCTTCCATTGTTGAGCAAATGTGACACTGCGACAGAGAGCACAACACTGTCACGATGTTGATACACCGTACTCAAAAGTGATATGACTAAAATGGTGACGCTCCCAACATTATAAAGTGAAGCAAGAAACTAGATTATTAACAATTAAGGATTATTAATTACGGGACAAAATTAAATTATTGATTGTAAAGCACCAAATAAGCGATTTTAGCACATAAGTACTGAACGTTAAGTGTTTTGCAGATAGTAAGAAACCAGAGGTGTGAGATACTATGCAATTTCAATACCGACACCTTTACTTTATTGGTATCGAATTTTTGGTTGTATCAATGGTATTGAAAAGTATCAAACATTTTTTTTAGTACTGACGCAGCATTGTTAAGGCCAAAGAGATCTACGCGTACATTTAGTCGTTATGACGTTGTGAAGACTTGAATATTCCAAGTTTTCCTTTAAGCACTTTAATGGTTACCATCCAAGTTCCTTAAATTCTGAAAGTACTGGTATGGAAAAAAGTATCGAGGCATCGAAAATGCATTAACATCGAAAAAGTATCAAGACCAATATTTGAAATAATACAGTATCAGTATAGAGTTGAAAAAACATGGTATCGCTCACCCCTGACAAAAAAAAAACAGCCGCAACTGACTGATAAGAGCTAAATCTATTGTCAATTAGCCCGTGCCGACATCGTTTTTGATCAAAATTGGTTACCGTGATAGTTTGATTAGCAGGCAAAGCTGCCAAAAACGAAATGGGTTAACTGAAGTGAAGATGAATAGTATTGTTGAGTAAAAGTACCATTTGGAGCAACATTCAAAGAAAGCTTCACTAGTGCGCAAGAAACAAAATTCTACAACCATAAGAGACTTTGTGAAAGTCATCAGTTGAAAGTTGAAAGCAAATATGTAGTAATCAGCAATCATTAATTTGTTTAATCGGGTCTTTTAATCCACAGCAATAAAAAGAAAAAAATTTGACAATAGCATAGCCACAAAAATAAACAGATGCCACTGCAGTTGTGAAACCCTCTGTACAGAGCCAAACGAACGATATTCAGATGGAACAGTCTGTAATTTATGGTTACCACTATTATAGTGTTAACAAAGCAGTTATTTTAGTGCAATAAGCATACAACGAACACTAATCGCATGCATATTTTTTTGATTGACAAAACAGCAACAAAAGTTATAATAGCTGCATTAACAAGCCACATTAACCAACCATGCCGTACACGCTGTTTCTCAGCAAGCAACAAATGTTAACCAAGCAATGCTTTTAAAACACACATGTTGCTTGTACGACAAATATAATTTTTCTTAAGGTTTCTTACGAAAGCATATCGGTAGAGAAGTTTACAATGGTGTAGATGAAGTTTTCCCGCATCAGACTGGCTCGGATGGATTTCCAATCCAGACACGTATCGCCGAGCAAGAAACAAATTGATTCCAGCGCCAGCTTCACCACCGACGGGGGGTTACTCATCGAGCGAACCTCCACTAGGTGCTGGCGTTTGATGGATTTCACTGCTGCAGGGCCAGACAAGACGAGACAAAGAAAGAAGTAGACAAAATGTTACACATACAACATGAAAGGGATGCAAACTTAACGGACATGTGTTAATTTCAACTGCTGCTGCCCACGGAGGCAGTAACCGAACTTCAGTTTAAAACAATTATTTGGACAAAATTGTTACTCATGAACTTTGGGTTTCATAAAATGGGAGTATTTTTTTTAAGCACTCTACAATTGGTGACAATGCCATCGGGATATCGATAAGAGCAAAACGATGTTTGTAATTTCCCATAACGCAACAGTCTGAGCACAGTTGCTTATCAGAATACGTCTCAGGTGTGGAACAGCTAATAATTCTGTGTATACAGTAGTTAAAGTAGTACTTGTTCACACATCTTTGAGTATATAACGATTTTCAAAATTCATGTTGTAAACCAGTTAAAAAATAAAACGTGATAATTTCAACTGTTGCCACAACTATGTGCATTAATTTGCTTCAGTTATCAATTGTTGATAAAAACCTGTAAGCTAAAGTTTTGTGAAACGGATTGTGGATTGTGGATTTAATCATTGCCTAATGAAGTGTGCAGCATACATGGACTGGGCTATCCATTTTGGAAAAGGGCATTGTGTTGTGAAAAATCCCAAAACTGGCGGCTCTATTTTGACCTTTTATGAATCCTGGTAGAATTTATCGGAGCATACAATCTCATTTGTGATTTCAGTTAACTGCATTGTTGCAGTAGCAGCTCATTTTTTTAAAACTTGAAACTACCGATAAACATTGGATTATGTTACATTCATAACATCAATAAATTGTGAACGAGAACAAATGAGCAATACATAAATAACCGGCACTCCCACTGTGTACAACGGTTTAGTCGTTTTTGATATTAAAAAAAATTCAAAATGTAAAATTCATCTTCCTTACGGAATCAATTTGGTTAACAATTTTGTACAAATAATATGTTAGTGTACGTCATTGCAGATGAACATGCTTTGTTCGGCAATCACACACCTACTAGCCATTCATGTAAAAATGGGGAAGTAGAAATTAGTTTGTCACGTTATTAACTTCGTTTGCAGACCTTGGGTGGTTGGGTAAAACAGACGTGACAGTTCAATGTTTTTCTTACGTAATATCATCAGTCGAGTAGTTGACAATGGTGTTGATGAAATTATCCTTGATAATAACAGATCGAATGGTCCTCCAGTCATTAGTAGACTCGCCCAGCATCAGACAGATGGCTTCAAGTGCCAGTTTAACAGGTGGCGGAGGGTTGGCCATTGATCGCACTTCTACTAAATGCTGCTTCTTGATAGATTTTACAGCTGGACGAGCCAAATTATAAATCAGTACAAGTATAAAGTTAAGAAAGTATCTCAAGAATTTTTATGTAACGAATAAGACAATACTTCACTGTTAGTAACTGTGTGGCAAACATCACACCACACAGCAATTATGGCCCTAAAGTTCTTAGTCATGAACAAACAAATGGATAATTTCAGGTAGATTACTGGCACTCCCATCTAATAAATTAAATTATTCTTCACCAAAAATTTAATGTAGTACAAATTTATTTTGAAATAAACAATCTTGTGAAAACATATTTACGCTATTTTCAAAAGTTCATAGATAAGCAGTTGTTTGGCGAATTTTAGACTAACAATATGTCCACGTTGTTGTTATGGAACCAACATGTTAGTCCTCCTCAGGATGGAGTGTTGTCGTGGAGCTCCGTTTACATCGTAGTGTGCGTTCGTTGCTTCGTTTTGAATTTCCATCTTTCTCCCACTGATGATAAGGTTGGCTGGGAGAAAGAACTTAATAAAGCACAGCTAATGAAATCCACCACCTTCGTATCCCAACATTCTTCTGAATTTTTTCCACCCCACACTCACACTGCAGCTTGCAAGAAAGTGAAAGGGGCCATCTTCCCTCAGCAGATCTTGTTAAGATCAATGGGAGGAAAATTTGAAACAAAGCAACAGAAGCAATCTAAGATGTAAACAGAACTCCACAACTACACTCCAGCACATACCTGAATAAGACTAACGTGTAGGTTCCACAACAACAACATGGAAATATTGTTAGTCTGAAATTCGCCAAAAAACTGCACATTGACGAACTTTTGAAAATAGCGTAAATGTGTATTCATGAGACAGTCTTCTAGTTTAAAGGAAATGGCAATATGGTATCAAGGTTATGAATAATGCGATGTAGAGCTCAACAGATCATTACTGGTTGCTGGAGGTTCATATTTTCTATATTCGTTACATATAAACCCTTACGGGAAACAACAAGATTAGATAAAAAGAAAACAATCGTAAACAATCACTTTACATTAATACGATTTGGCATTAGAACTTAGTAAGACCAAAAGTACATATTTTTTTAAATTGGCAGTAAACATTACCAAGTGTTTGTCTACTCCGCTTGGTCTTGAGATTTTGGAGTAGCAGCGAATTTATGGCTTCAATTGAAGCCACCAAAAACTCGCTCCTGTACCAAAGTCTCAAGACCAAATGGAGTATACACAAAAACGTTTGGTAATGCTTACTTCCAGTTTTAATTTATACAAGTGCTTAATTTCCTAAACAACTTTTGGTTAAGAACAAATTTTTGAGGGGGGCGGGGGGAGCCACACTCTTGAAATAGTTAAGTGCTTGTTGAGACTATCAGACTAAAATTTAAATAGCCAATAAAAAAAGTTATCTGCGATTAACGTACTACCCCGAATATATGATGATCTTGAAAATGTTGAGGTAGAGTCCACTTAGGTTTTTCTTAAACCTACGACTATTTAAGTTTATCTTTGAACTAAGTACGCAAACCAAAAGTCAGTACAAGTTCACAAAAAATGTTTGTTGCAATAGTAGCGAATTTTGTATGAAATCACGAGCAAACAATACTTTAGTCTGCCACCTTCTTCAGGCATCAAGAAACACTATTTTACACAACAATTAGAGCACGCCGGATGATTAGGGATAAAGTTGTTACAAACAAATTTGAAATCGCAGCGCAACTCAGTGATCACTGGATCAGGTGCTTTGCATCCTAGTGGGTCTAGAAGCCGGATTTCCTATTTAGCGTCCAGGCAGAGCCACAGATCAGGAGTCACAAGTCAGGGTCTACGCTGGATAGCTTTTAAAAAACGATTCGAAAGGTGTATTCAAACACCAAAATCTGTAAATATTTAATACAAGTTATGGATTTGGACGAGAGCATACGACGAATCTAGTTTTAAACATATAAATTGAAGAAAAAAAGTACCATCTTGTATTCAGGGTAATATAGTAAACTGCAGGTAGATTATAAAATGTGAAAGTACTACCCATATTCTGCAATGCTGGATCTTGTATTTTTAACACTGGGCTTTAGTTTTTGACTGTAACAAACCCCCAAACGACGCAGAAAATTCCATGTATTTCGGGACACTAAATCAATGCAATCAACATCAGGATTACCATTTTGCGCTTCAATGACAGCAGGCTCCACTTGAGCCAAATCCGCCACCACAAACTTGCGTTTTTCGGCAATTGCCTCCGTTTGTTTCTGAAAATGGAATAGTTACAGTAGTTAAAGAGTTAAGACGAAGCAATGGTAACTAGTTAAATTGTAAATTGATTGCAAGATTGCAAGCATGGTTAATAAATATTACGAATCACTAAGGGGAAGGGGGGGGGGGGGGACTGGCAGCCATGCGGCCCAAATGTTGCAAAGTTTTAGGTGTATCATCGTGGTTCCCCAAAGGGCAAGATCCACTTGCACACTGATGACTTAAAAAAGTCGACTCCATCGTTGGTGTCTTGCCCTTTGACAGTTGATTGGCAAACACAATCCCGTTTTCTGAAATGTGAACAGACGTGATCTTTAAAAACATCGTTAAATTTCGTACTGTGATACGCCATCATGTCAACAAAACTCGGAAAAATTCCTGAAAAAAATTACCGCACACTTTCACAATCAAAACAACAGCTTTGTCCTGCGAATTTTCGATAGTTTGGGCTGCTATCTTCTTCGGGCTTCAAGGATATAGTTCGGACTTTCTACATTTTCCACTCAGTTCGACGAACTATCGCATTTGAATTTGGCTGGCAACGTTGCCTCCTGTATTTGTGTTGCGGGCCTAGATCGTTCGTTCCTATTCTCCACTGACAATGAAGTCGGCCAGCCAGATTGTTGCTCACTAAATGCTTCACTCTAGGAAATGAAGGGCCTTGAATGTTCATCAATTGCACATTTTTCTTCTCATGCTCTTGAATTGCAATAGATTCAAGACACCTGAGATGTGGATCTCTTGTGGAATTTGACCTAATCAGTGTCTTCGTCTGCTTCCAGTCAATCTCGTGGTCAGTCGCCATGCAATGAGCATGAGAAGAAAAATTAACGATGTTTTAAAGATATTCGGGAGGCACATTCCCAACGGATATTGAGGAAAGTCAGGACTCTTATTGGGGACAGTGATGCATTTTTGAAGTTCGAATGCCATTTGGCATTTAATTTGGCTTGTAAGAGAGAGCGCATCGTACCGCAGTGCTTGTCCATTAAGCCTAAAGCGGGAGGTGTGCGCGGTCGCGCCATCGCCGCTAACGCTGCCTTCCAGTTTTTGTGCGCGCGGATAGGTGATTGTCACGTGCGATTGAAACAGCTGAAGACAAGTGTGTTGATGTTGGGAATTTTCTTGGAAAAGACTCTTTCTGAAGGACTGTGGAGTAGGCTACAGAAGTATATGAAGGAGAGGAGGGACTGGATTGTGAGTGAAACGAAAAAACGGCATTTTCAAAAGTTGAATAAAATGGGTGTGCACCTACTTTCATACGAAATGGCACTAGGGAGGAGAAAAGGAGAATTGGAAAAAGTGTTTGAGCATCTGAAAGATGTTTACAAAAATGCTGATGTTTGTGAAAAAATGGGTCAAGCTGTGAATTCTGAAATTGTGTCTGCTGAAATTCGGTCTGTTGATAATAGTGAAACTCGGTCTACTGGAGGAGTCGATGATTGTAGCTGTTTTCCTTATGTAGTCAATAAGTCGGGAGTGGAGCTGGATGCAGCTGAATTGAGTGTTCTTAATTTAGACCTAAAATTTGTGCCGGTTATTCCAGGAGACAATGTGGAAGCAAAGGCCAATGTGGTTTCAGACGTTGAGCAGATTTTGTCGGGGTTTTCGTTGGCACCGGAAGTGAGACTTAAGCTCCAGCATATGGTAATTAAACCTGCGCCCAGTGTAGTGCCGAATGTTTCTGTCGATCAAATGAGGGCCATAACGCGACTGAAAAATCGTGAGGATGTGGTAATATGCAAAGCAGACAAGTCTAATCAAACTGTGGTGCTTTTGAAATGAGACCATGACGAGCGAGTTGAAGCCGAGATGAGACAGTCAGGTTTATACAAAGTGACGGAAGAGGGAGTAGGGAATCGACCACTACTAGATCTCCAGTATAGCCTGCAGAGATTGAGAAAAGAGGGACACATTAGCAAAGAGGAAGAAATGAGCCTCTCCCCCAGACTCCTTTAGCGACTTCACACCATTTTTGTGCAAGTGAAGACGCACAAGGAGGGTTCCCCACTTAGGTTAATTACATCTGCTAAGGGGGGAAAGGTGCAAAAATTGGATTGGGAAGTGGCTGAGCGACTCAAGAAGTATGTCCGAGGTGGGAGTCGGATCTCGAAGACCAGTGAATTGCTGAAAGAAGAGGACGAAGTAGTGCAGAAGGATTACGAGATAATGGCTTCATTTGACGTTGTAGGATTGTTTCCGAGCCTATCCCACCGCCATATACTTGAGATGCTGGCCTTTTCTCGTAGGAGATGGAATGTTTCGAGAAAGGACTTTAAGCGAGATCGTGCGCTCCTTAATGTGTTACTTGCGTCAATCTATGTCGAGTTCAATGGGAAGACTTATTGGCAGGATAGAGGAGCCCCTATGGGCTACGCCAGCTCGCCAATTATTGCCAAAATGGTGATGCAGTACCTCGACGAAATGATACTGAAGTCTGAATTGCGCGTGCGGATGTGGAAGAGATTTGTTGATGACGTGTATTCGATTTTGAAGAAGAATTAGTTTGAAAAGGTGCTAGAGAAGGTCAACAACTGGCGAGAGGGAATTAGCTTAACAGCGGAGCGTGAGGAAGAAGGTGAACTCCTATTCCTTGATGTCAAGATTAAGAGGGGTGATGATGGAAAGCTGGTATACCAACCGTATGTTAAACCAATGGCAACCGACCGAGCCATTCCCTACTCCTCGGGACACCCCAAAGAACAGCTGAAGGCGATTGACAAGAACGAGTTTGTGCGAATGGTGCGTAACGCTACTAACAGGGAGATGGCTGAACCTCACGTAGAAAGAACAAAAGGAAGATTTCTGAAACTTGGTTCTCCTGCAGGACTTCTAAATTGTCTCAAGAAGAAAGCATACAAGATAGTGGAAGCAGAAAAGAGAAGAGGTGGGAATGAGAGTGAGAAAGTGATGGAAGAAGGTCCTAAAGTTAGATTAACCTATCTCGAAGGAGTTACGGGTCCTGTCCAAGACATCTTGCGTAAGAATGGCTTCAAAACATATTTAAAAAATGTGGATGGGTTGAAATAGAGGATTTCCGGTAGTATGAAACACAGCCTCAGGAATGTGAAAGAAAGCCAAAAATCGAAAGACGAAGAAATTATGGAAGCAGTAAGTAATACAAGGGAAGCAGTGTATAGGATGCCATGCACGGACTGCGGTGCCGTTTACATCGGAGAGACAAGAAAATGGGTAAGCACGAGAGTGGCCCAACATATGGGAAATCTTCGTAATATAGTTGAAGATAACGGCATAGCAGTCCATTGCATGGCGACTGACCACGAGATTGACTGGAAGCAGACGAAGACACTGATTAGGTCAAATTCCACAAGAGATCCACATCTCAGGTGTCTTGAATCTATTGCAATTCAAGAGCATGAGAAGAAAAATGTGCAATTGATGAACATTCAAGGCCCTTCATTTCCTAGAGTGAAGCATTTAGTGAGCAACAATCTGGCTGGCCGACTTCATTGTCAGTGGAGAATAGGAACGAACGATCTAGGCCCGCAACACAAATACAGGAGGCAACGTTGCCAGCCAAATTCAAATGCGATAGTTCGTCGAACTGAGTGGAAAATGTAGAAAGTCCGAACTATATCCTTGAGGTCCGAAGAAGATAGCAGCCCAAGCTATCGAAAATTTGCAGGACAAAGCTGTTGTTTTGATTGTGAAAGTGTGCGGTAATTTTTTTCCGGAATTTTTCCAAATTTGTAGACGTGATCTTGATCCCTAGCTGGAAGATTTGGTCCACTTGGATGTGGAGATTGAGAAAATGTGTACTCCCCCCTTGTTCAGATAGGCCACAGCAGTAGTGTTGTCGCTGTGGACTTGAATCTCTTTTCCATGAGATGGTTTTGGAAGTGGCAAAGGGCAAGAAAAATTGTCCGAAGCTCGAGAGTCTGCGTTCGTCTTGAGCCCAAATTCCTGCCGCAGTGGAAACCTGGATGTGGGCACCCCAGCCAGAGGTTGATGCATCTGTGATGATCTCGGCTTGCTCGTCTTCCTTCATGACGACTCCTGCAGAAGTGTACGGTAGGTCGCACTAGCACAGGGCCTCTGATACGGGGAAATCCTGGAACATCCAAATCCTGTTCAATTAGGGGCGAGGACCTGGAATCCAGTGCGCTTTCCTGTACCAGTGCAGGCGGCGTGCCGTCCACCTGGCGTAGGTCTGCAGCAACGTCCAAGAACGCCGATGATCATGCACAAGGCTCTCATCGAGAAGTCCTGGTGGTGTAAAAGACCCAGAACACCTTCTTCGATACACAAAATTTGTTCCAGCGAAGAGCCAATTGTGAAGTCTTGCAAGTCGAACAGGGCTCCTAGAAAGACAAAGGGTTGCATGGCCTTCTGTGCGTCGTTGCAAGCACAAGTAGGAAGTACTTGGGGATGTCAATTCAGCTTAGGGATGTGCGATACTCGAAAAATTCTAGCAGAGTATGTAACTTGTACTCGAACTCGGCTCGTTGCTTGCATCCATACTCAAAAAAGTCTAAAATACCAGGTATGGTTGGTTGATTTTGGATTTTTTTGCCCGTATGAAAATATACATTACCTAATTTTTGTGCATATCCTTCCTTTGATGGCTCTTGAAGAAGTTGGCTTCACTGCCGTGCTCGCAGTATTTGCGTGGCACTAAGCATAATTTTTTTTTTAATTAGCGTCAGAGAACTAACTTCATTTAAACACAACAAATAGGCCTCTACAATATGAAAAATAGAGGCCAACACTAATTTTGGCAAAATAGGCCTCTAAAAACAAATTAGAGGCCAACAGTCTTTGGCAGTTCACAACAACAGACTTGTCCTAGCTGTCAGAAGACTTAGTTGGTTTGTCAACACTAGACTGTAATTTGTGGGAAACACCGAAGGGAACGAGGAGTGGAGCAATCCTTTCGGACGAAGAACTTGTTGGAAGTTAAGGGCATGACCTGGGCAAGTGTCGAGGGACAGTATGCGCCCTTTCCGGAGCTGAAGACGAAGGGGCAATAGCAAACAAAGTGGTATCATGAAGGGATGAGTGAGGTGCAGAATGCTACCAAGGTGCAGAGGGTTGTGACAAGGGATGTGAATAAACGACAGAGGAGGAGGAGGAGTGTTATTTTTTCTTGTGTTGTCCTGTGAAGGATAAGTCGCAAGGATGTTTAGCACGAGACGAGACAGAAAAAGTCGAGGTGAAATCCAGCTGCAGTTGGTCGATCAACGAGCGGCGTAAGTTGAGCAGCTTCGGTAATGACGAACGAGCAAGCAAATTTTAAGCGGTCGACGAAGATGCCGTTGGAACCTAAGAGATAACAGCGACATAAAAGAGTGGAAGTGGTGAAGGCAGAAAAGAAGCAAAGCCAGAAAAAATCCGAGGAAAAAGTGCAGGACTTCAAAACGACAGATTTTCGAGTCCGGGAATGCAATTTGCGCTTCAACGACCGACCTCTGGCTACGTGGTGACCAGGGGAATCCCCATACTGTATGTGTACCGACTGTAGGTTATCTGTACAACAGGCCCTCAGTTACATGGCAATCATGCTACGTCTCTAGAGATGTGGCAGCCTGGTGATTACTGTCCATTTCCTCGTGACACCTTCTTGGCACGTTTAGGAGCCAACCGAATTCGCATTTTTATTATTTTTGTCCTTTCTAGATGAATGAGTATCTCCCATTTTTTGTACCGCACCAGAGCTAAAATACCAGTGGAAATTCTGGTTGAACCAGTATCCGCTGCATTCGGGGCCAAGATTCGGTGCCAGTACCAGGATTCGGGGCCAAGCCGAATCCAGCATTATAATTTCCAGACAGACAATTATCTCCCCTTTCTAAGGCCAATGTTACGGGGACCTTTGCTCCCAGCTGACCTTGCAATGGGAGCTACACGCACCTCACTTCCGGGACTTCCACCCGTACATGCGGGACTCTTTCTCATTGCCTGGCTCCAAAATGGCTGATTAGTCGTATACAATATCGCTCCTCAGTTCATCAATGGCAACCAGCTGGAGCAAAGATGCTGCAGCGTAAACCCGATTGAACATGCATGAGTAAAAGAATTAACCATTGAATCGCAGCTTGGTAATGTGTGGCTGACTTTGAACAATTCAAGAACTGATTCGAGTTGGACGACTGGCCATCTCCAAGACCCCGAACAACCGATCTTATAAAGCACCGCACTATGTTAGACCCGTCACTAAAGGCGCACAGTGACCTCCCACCCCTCCCCAACACCAAGCCGTAACTAGAATGAGCTGTGCTCTTTTTTTTTGCCACAAAATCATGATTGGTTTCAGTCGCATACTTGGATTCTGGGCTTGAAAGCTTGACGACTTCAAACTCGGCCGCCCTTGGCTATGTAGCTTTCTTTGTCGGAGATGACGTCACTCCCAGTGAAGAGCCTCCTTGCTTTTTGTTGCCATCTTGGTGACTGCATTGCTCATTGGGGCTCGATGCCGTAATTGATGATGCACCTGGCGTCGAAGAGATTTCGCATTCGAAATTCCGTGGAATTCGCAGTCGACAGTAAATTTGCGCTCGACGGACTGCAGCCGGGCAAGAGGGTGGGCTCGATCGAACGGAAACACACGGTCAAGGTTGATGTTCCTACTTGCGAGGTGGCCAACATTTTGTATTGGGATGCTCTTGACTGTGGTTGCCGTTCGTCAAGGCGGTTTTAATCTCATCACGCATGGTAGATTTTAATTCTGACACTACACCATACATAATTCATAACATCGACACGTAAGCCACAAGGGCCCGAGCTTATTTCAACTGAAACAGATGGTGGGGAGAGGAAATCTGCAACGGGGATTGGGTAATCATGGCGGTAGAATTCAAATTAGGGTTTTTAGATTATAAAACCTTATCGGGATCAATACAGAACTCTGTAATGAACCTACAGGTCGAGGGAGTTACGAAAAGAATCTGATAAGGAACAATGTTGTCGACACTGCCGTTGGTCGGATTTATGCCATATTTTCTTGAGATTTTCAGCTTACAAGTGTTGAAGGCAAATGTTGCATGGTTTTAGACATAATCACATGACCGACATCTCTAGCATGATGTACGTTTGTCAGCAGGGTTATTTGCAGACGAGCTCACCTCAGACACGGGTAAAACATTCTCCTAAGTTTCTAAATTGGACATCATTTTTCGATAGCAAGAGCAAATACCTTGACCGTCTCGACCCGTGTCCAAACAATAGTGGAGGACAGGTGGCAATGCCTGCTGGGATGTGAGCAGGTGCATCACCTAGAGGGGATGTATGGAAGCTTCTTATGGAATGTTTTGGTATAGAGCATAAAATAAACGATTTTAACCGAAAACATCTTCCACACTCATACTGTCAAACTCACTTACAAATTCAGAGTCCAACGCCCACTTTCACAAAGAAGACGCACCAAATATGTAGCCAATTTTCAACAGCTACGCAGCTTTCTTCATCAGGCTTTAAAGGAATTGTTCTGGGACTACTCACATCACTGCTCTTGGAATCGTCTGCTCAAACATAGTGGGCATCACTGCCTCCAGTATTTGGCAGCTGGATTCACCTCCTCTAGTCCCCAGTGCTCACTGAAGAGATGTGATAGCTTACCGCTCATTAGGTGCGACACTAGGGTAGGATGGACCTTGAATGTTCATCAACGTAGTATCTAAGCTTTTTAACAAATATCTATGCGAGTTTAACCAATAACTAAAGGGTAGCATTTCTGAATAGAAGTGAAAATACAATCCAAAGTTCACAACACAAAACGAAGCACAAAATCCAAATTTTGTCAACAGTTGGTAACTGCACGAAATAGCTTTCCCAAACACATCGGAAAGGTTCGATCAAAAGGGCTGGCATCCTGAAAATAAAGATGGCAGCTGATCAACGAATGCGTGGCACTTGAAGTGCCTGGATCCAGCTATCCTTGGGTAGATTGGTATGAGAGAAGCAAGGATTTTTAATCTGTCAGGAATTTATGTCTTAAAGCAGACAATAATGTAAAAATTTAATTGGGGGGGGGGGAGCTTCTGGAATAAAAAACATTGCGATCACCACCAAATATAAGCAGTCAATTTTTCTTTAACTTATTAACTAACCATGAGAGCTGCCTGGATCTCCTGAGACTGCACTTTCTTCTTCTCCGCTTCTTGCTGGTCCTTCACCATCTGTCGCAGTTTGGCATTGGCTGCATCATTCTTGGCTTGCAGCTCGAGGCTCTTCAGCGCCAAACTTTTTTGTAGTTCTTCTACTTGCTCCACTGTCTCTTGTATCTTTTGAAGACCAACATTTAAGTGCAACTGTTGCTCTTCCAGGTCAGAGCGCTTCTCATTGAACAGTTTAACCTGCAATTCACACATTATGTGTTACATTGAGCCTTGTTAAGAATGTAACATTCTGAAAATTTTAATTTACATCATTATGTCACATATCATAGGCCACGTTACTAACACGTTACTGTTACAATAGTTATGTACGTAATGGTAATTAGCAACATAAAGTTGGTCAGTTTATCTAGCCAAAAGGAAAACTATGTTCGGTCAACTAAGCAAAAAACATCTCTGACACTTACGTAGTGGTTTATGAAGTCAAGGTAGTGTCGTGGGGTAATGGCCATAGTTCGGCCACCTCGTTTGGCTAGGCGTGTATTGGCCTTATGCAACGTCTGATGAACATATACAAAAGCATTCACGATGGCATCACGATGTGTTGGAGAGGAACGTAATCCCTCAAACGCCTTTGGAAAGAATTCTGGTGCCTTGTACTATAAATATAACCATATTGTGGCGATAACCACAGATTATGACTAGAGTAGACCCTTTGGATAAATAAAGGAAGAAGATTTGATACATACAGTGTTTCTTTCAAGGTCAAGTTTGGACGTGAATTCTCGACCCACTTGATATAATGCTCCATCTGACCAATCCCCAAACCAATTCAGCACACATCTAAGAATAAGTTTAGATCAGATTTGTCCTGCGGCTGTTGTTTATTACCTCCCCTTAAATTATGTTGTGTACCAACCTGTTAAACAGAGCAGGGGAAGTCGCCGCTCTATCTTTTAGTCCTTCAGCTGAGGGATTCATGGTAAAGACAACGTGGAGGTTGCGCATCACCTGTCAAATATGAAAATATTATTTTCTTGGCCCAAGTACCAAAAAATGGCTTTAGGTTCAAAACCATTGTGTGGAACGACATAATGAATATCTCCAAAAATATTGTATATACTATGTGTTATTGGAGTCGTACTACATGAACGGTTGTTAATCCCTTGCCTAACGTCCAGCAGTGGAGCAGCACGGGGGTGACGCATTCGGTTGCAATCACAATTATGAACTTAAGACATGGTTTACCTTATGTCTTAAAGTATCGCTCGATTTACTTAGTTTACTTTATCTCTTGACTTTATTTCATTTAAATATTTAAGCACACTCGAATTTCTCACCCCACTCTGGCTGTACCTGAGCAAGTTCTAATAGATTTAGAGATGCCCAGCCTTACTAAACATGTTAAGAAAACTGACATGACCTGCAATTAACCTCTCTTCGAGCTAATTCAGCCAATGTTTGCTGGTAACCACATTCTTCTGTTAGGTATTACTACAGTAGATACCGTGTATAAGGAACTTTTTTTAAAGGAATTATTGCTTTTAAAGAACAGATTACAACAACCATTCTAATAGATTTGGTGCTATTCTCTTCCGGATAAAGAATTTTCGGTTATAAGGAACCTTGTTGACTGTCCATTTAGGTTTGTAAGCGGTGGCGAATATAACCTGAATGTATAGCAAATACGTGGCGAGTACGCAAATCATGAATATTTATGGAGATAAACATAGAATGACCTCTAGAACCCTCTCCAGAAATCTTGTTTTTATTTCTCGATACTCTAGTAACAATTTTTCCCCTTGCATTTACCAAGACTTCAGATAGAAAGAATGAATGGATCACTGTAGCTGTACAGGTACATTGAAATGAACGTTCTGAAAATGGCTTTTTCTCAGCAGCATCTAAACAACAGTACTGCAATTGCAACATCTGACTATTATAGGTAAGTGGTTTTAGGTAAGGGATGCACAAACTGTCAGGAAGAAGGTCTGGACTTTATTTAAAATTATTAGGCCATTAAAAAAAGAAAAGTTGGTTCTCAGGCCCTCCCGCACCGATTTTCTGAAGGGAAATAAAAAGAAACGACAAAAATACAAGAATACAAAACAAGAAGCGGCAAAAATAGCAGTTGCAGATCAAAAATGGTGCTTAGTGAAAAATGAAATATAAAATTACCATTCTTGTCATTAAATATTTTTTATAGACACATGGTAAGCAAAATTACGAGGCAGTGTTCTTTATTTTACCCAAAATAAAAAATAATTCCCCAAAATGTACGGAAAAATAGGCCCGAAATATAAAAAAATAAAAAATAAAATTCTGCCCGCATGGATTTCATGAAAAAAATGCCCGAGAACCAACTTTCTTTTTTAATTGGCCTTAGTAGTTTTTTTTTTTTTTACACAAGTAGAAACAGCTTATCAAAATGGCTTTTAGTGTTTTAATTTAATGTACCACACCTTCATAAACTGCAAATCTTAACTGTAACATACCTGTTGAGCGAACCATTTGTACAATTCTTCATTGGAGTCAAGCATGAGTCCTTCACGCTGTGAACCTTCCTTACATTGCGTCATAAGTGTAGTGTATTCGTCGCCTTCAAACAAGCCTGGCACTTCACCATTAGCCAGTAATGTGTTCATTCGTTCCAGGAAACTTGAGTCCAAGACATTGGATTCATCCAAAATAAAGCAGATTTTCTCATCCTACAATAATACATTTTGTTAAACTCAGTACCTACTATCTATGACCACAAATTCCATATTTTTCACAAATTATTACCTTACACCCAGACCGTCGCAACACTTGTCGCAAATCTTCATCAAAATCTTCTGCAGTGTATTTGTTGTGAACCTAAAAAAACGTTAATTTTAAAGATAAAATTAGTTTTTACTTATCCTAAAATACTTACCTATAGTTATTACCTTAATATATTTTATATTAATGCTCAAAGATCTTAAATTTCAATTTAAGAGGCTTCCATAGCAAACCACCAGGTGGCGTGCATGCTCACTCCCAGCATGCAGCACCACTCTTCTCCATATTCGTTTGCAGAACTATCTGTTTAGCTTAAGCCAGGATGGTGGGTGGGTAAGTTCAGGATAAGTAAAAAGAAAAATTTCAACTCTGCTTAAAATTAGTTTTTACTACCCTAAAATACTTATCTTCAGCATATCTTCAGCATATGCTAAAATCTATTTTTCGTCATTTAGCCTTTTCATCCAACTTGGTGAAGAAGCAGCGAAGTAGCAGGCAAGCAACTTGTTGAAACAGGCTCGACTGGCCATAGTGCCATTGTGCCAATGGCACAGGCGCCCTTTGGCTACCATACTTTCGGCGCCCCTTTGGTAGTCTATTTTTTTTCCTCCCGCAAAGAAAAAGTAATGGTTTTGGATTCCAATTCCACTGGTGACTTCTCCTTTCTGCCACAAATTACCTCTTCTCTCCGTTTACGTTTTTTACGCATTGTTTAAACTGCCCCTCCTCCCCAACTCACTCCAAAACTTCCAAAAATAGGATTACTTGAAATATAAAATGTGTGTTGAAGAATGCACTCCGTAGAAATGACGACAGAATATGAAAATAACCAAAGCTTCTTGAGCTCAACCCCGGACTTCTGCTTGGGGAGCTTAGAGTACTTCCCAAACCCCTAGCTAGACGGTTGGAGGCACCATCACTTCATCAGAGTTTCCTGTAAAACACATGGCGCCCCTCACTGGTCATTTCAATAAATGGCAGACACGCTTTCCTACCCAGTCCGACTCTGTGTTGAAACCTCTAGTACCAATAACGAGGCATCAGCAACCAACGGACAAGAAACATGAGGGCGAACAGACGAAGCAGCAGACTGGCGAACTTGCGAACTGTGGAAGCCGACAAGCGAAGAGTTCAGCCTAGGATCACCCATAACAACATCCCCAACCGACAAACTACCAGCCACCATGGTGGCTGCCCCGTTCAGCAAACTCTTCACGTACAATATCACGCACCATGACATGGACGTTTTCCTTGTACCTGTAGCTCACCTGCAACTCACCCCCTCCCCAGTTGCACTTATTAAATTGGAAATCCCAACCGGAATTCAGGAACTCAAATTCAGGGAATTCAGGAAACCGAAATTCGGGTTAAGCAATACATTCAACAACACTCCAGATGGCAATACCGGGGAAGGGGAGGGAGGTAGTCGAAACCGGTATACGATTTTTCAGGTTACAAGCCGAAACATAACTGGCAGCCTTACAAGCCGTTAACAATTAACGCTAGTTGAGCTAACGCCATATTTTCAAGACAGATTTCTGTTCTTTTGCCGAATGGCAAAGATAAATATCACACGAGTCATCTACAAAATGACAACTCCTACACTTATGACACGAAGGGTGTGATGTTTAAATTCCACTCTCTTTTGATGCGTGCACAAGTTTTCGTCTACCAACGAGAGCGTTGGTTCAAAGATGTCCAAGTTATTTTCAAACAGAGAGCACAGCTTGCGACCAACCGGGTCAAATGAAGTGGAGATCAGTGGCACTGCATGCTGGGAGTGAGCATCCACACCACACGGTGGTTAGCTATGGAAGCCACTAAAGTGAAATTTAACCCTTTTAGGCCTACGCCATTTTCTCAATTCCCGTGCGAAAAAGCCTATGGCTGCAACATGGCTGCCATGAACAGGTTGCATGCCTCACGAAAATTAATTGTAATAAAAAAACTATGCGGTCTACGAGTATAAAAATTCGCAGACGTAATAATTATATTGTAAATTATTGACCAGAAATATAATTGGGACCATCGTCCTACGTTTTCATTATTTAAAAAAATCCTGAAGTTCGACTACGTGAACAGCGATAACGAAAGTTTCAACTTACAGTACTCAGAATGATAAAATCCACTCGATATTCTTCCGTCACAACGCTTGTTATTACTTCCGAAATCATTATTTTATGTTTTATTACCGTAAAAATAGTTTAAAGTTCCTTTATTTCTTCGAGATTCACGATCGATTACAGCTCACTACCAAATCGTTGCCGGACGCCATAATGACCGGCTGGCCGCGATGCGACGTGCCGATGCTGGCGCCAATGGCTGCGACCCTGACTCGCTTCGCGTGACGTCACTCGCGAACGGCCGAAGAGTCACGTGCCGCGAACGAGCCAATCAGCGCTCGCGGTAGCTCGCGAGGCCGAAGCGTTTGAACAACGGTCGTTGAAACAGAATATTTCATTGGAGGAATACAGGCAGTGATGTTGGAGTTGATGACGTCATTTATCGCCGGCCAGAAAATTGGGAATCCCCTCTCTCGAACGCGACCAAGATGGCGGCTGTACGTTTAGTCGTTCCGGAGATACGATCGTTTGAACCAAGGGCTATTTTCAGCAAATAAACGCAATTTCACGTCCGTTTTGGCGACGATGCCAACAATAACATTGACTTAAGGTAATAAACAGATGATATTAAAGTAAAATAACCTAAATAAACAAAAAATATACGTTCCAAATTACGTAATTCAATCGGAGTAACGGCTCCGATGTACGCAATAGGATTTTTTTTTTTTTAACAGGGCGTAGAACTCGGCTGAACCGGGCTAACGATACATCGTCATGTCGGCTTTTTCGCAGTGGAATTGCGATGACGATATATCGTCACTTAGGCCTAAAAGGGTTAAGGTCTCAGCGCATTTTTATAAAGATATTAAGCTAATATCTAAAGGGAAGTATTTTCAGATAGTAGTGAAAATCCTATTTTAACTCTTAAAAAATGTAATCCCGATTCTATACCAAAAATAAACCAAACCTTGATCTGAAAGACCGTTAGTCCATTCATCCAGGCCACAAAACGCGAGAGAGTGGTTTTTCCTGCACCACTCACACCTATAAGGAGCAAATGTCCTTGTGGTTGACGAAAGATTCGATCAATTCTTAGGACGTGGTCCAACACCTCGTTAAATAAAACCAATTGAACATCTAACTCTTCTTCGTAGAACACCTATGACACAAAATAAACTAATTATTTCTCATACTAATTATAAAATTAAGTTCTCACTTTAAAAACTGTATAGCTTACTTACTTTAAGGCGTGCTTTTACATATTCTCGCAACTCTTCTCGATCCACAGGGATATAGTCTTTGGACAGCCAGTTACTGTACAGGATGGGGCGACCGAGAGCTGTATCACGATTGATGTTGGGGAAATGCTTCAGTGCTACAGCATCAATATTTTCGTCGGTCCACTGTCGTTCTTCATCATCAACTAGTCTAACAAAGTATGTTAAGCAAGTAAATAAAACAAATTTGAAATAGAACCAGTTGCTGAAAACTTACAACTACATCGATATTAACTAATGTGTCTATAAAAAATATTTCTTCGATAAAAATTGTTTCCCAGGCTGAATAACTTTAGAACAGATGAGAAGTGAAACTTTCGGGACGTAGGCTGGGTTGAGGATCTACCTTTTGGCATAACACCTGCCAAGGGGCCGGGGCGGCAACTGAGGCATTTTAAGTGGGAAGGAGGGGAGGGGGTGTCGAGTGACAACATATTAAAGCTCTTATCGAGTAGAGAAAAATGGTGCAAAGAAAAATCGCCACATTGCTTTCATCAAAATTGGCGCAACTTCAAAGTAGGAAATAGTACTATGTATGCAACCAGGATGTATATGCGATCAGATCTATACCGCGATGTGTGAAAAGGCAGCAGTACGCAAAATCAGAAACCAGAAATTTACTATTGAAAATACCGTAGTGGTTTTTGCTCTGAAAATTCATCTAACGAAATCAGAGTTCAGGAACAAAATACACAAAATTACAGAAAAAAGAATATTATTACCAATATTCCTTGCAAATTTTCGACAAACTGGGGGCGTCAGTCTTCATCAGGCACTACTACAATCCTTCATCAGGCACTACTACAATCTTGAAAACTGCTTTCTAGATTTTCCTCAACATTTGAGCACTGCATTCCAAAATAACGTGGCCACCGGTATTTGTTAAGCTTACGGTTCCACTGATCTATAAGCATTATTGAAAAATCTTCAAGAGGGGCCCTGAACGTTCATACGGAGTGCCTTTTTACCGAAATGTTGCTGGATTACATATAACTCAAATCCTCTCAAATGTCGGGCAAAAGGGGAACTTGATTTTAGCAGAGTGGCTGTTATCTCCCATCCTATCGTATGTTTAGTTCCCATGTGATGGATAGCTATGCTGTTTTGTTTTACTTCATTGTGCTTGTCCACCATATGGTGTTTTACTCTCGCTCTGACACCTTTTCTTGATTCACCACTATAAACAGCATCATACCCATCACATGGAATACGATACACCCCTTCTCTAGTATTGTAAATCTTGGCCAAGACAACTTTCTCTTCATCTTCCTTTCTCTCGTATGCCACTCTTCTTTTGGAGTTCGTCTGTAAACTTGTCACCATTCCTTAGGTAAGTGTCGAATCGCCTACTTTTAATATCTTTTTGATTTTATCACATGTTCCCTTCAAGTACGTCAGGTTTACACTCTTTTTCTCTCTCTTTTGTCTCCCTCACGGCTTTCTTTATTTCTCTTCAGACGACGTCTCCTAATGGCTTTTTTTTCATCATTTTCATTTTCATTCTCATTTTCATTCTATCACCTTCTTCAGAAGTAAAAACAAAGCACAAAAACGTTCGAAGATCACCACATTTTGAAATTCGCACTGCTAACCACTGATCTTGCTGCACCTGTACTTGCAACTTTTGGCCAAGTTTTGCCTTCAGCTCCAGCCTGAGCAAGCCATCAATGTTGGGATAGGAAGGCCCATATAGCTGCACTCCCTTTTCCTTGAACTGACTTATAGCTATGGTTTCAAGTGCTCTAACATGTGAAGCCCAGTAAGGCAGAAGTGTTGCACCAGTTGATGAAATGTTGCGCATTATCAATGCAGTGGAGGCGATCCCATTTCTACTGTCTTCTTGTACCATTGTGTCCTGATGCTCTTTAAGGAGAATCTGGAGGCGTCTACGCATTTCTCCCACATATATTGCACCACAACTACGACAGGGAACACAATACACAACTCCTCTCTGGTTGAAAGAAGGGTCTAAAGGGCCTTGGAGGGGGACATTGGTTGCTCCGGGGGTGAGGGGTGGGGTGGGGGAAACGATGAGGGGATGGACTCTCGTTCTACAGTTGCTCCTGGTTAAGTAGGGATGACAGTCATCACGACTAGGTTGTGCGGAGGGGGGGGGGGGGGGGGTGGAAAGGGGGGTGTTTGGGTGGGGGGGGGGTTCAAGCCTCGAGCTGCATTGCATATATCCGAGGGTCTCGACCGAAGAAGCTTCTTAAGGTTTGGGGGGAATCGGTGAAAACAGCCTACGTCCTGCTGGCGTAGTGTAACGTGTGTTCAATGTAGAAGCCAAGCTTGAAGCAGTTAAACCTTGTTTAATACGGAATAATCATGACAAGATTTGGGTTACATTATAACGTACATTCTCAACACAAGAATCAACAAGAATTGAACACTGGACTCTGAAGCCCTTGACTTTTATATGCTCCGGTCGGATCCAGAGCTCCACCGGACAACCAATCAGCACACGAGTTCATTAACCAATCCAGTTCTTGGTTACAAAGTTTTTACCAATCATGGCCAACAATACTTGGCCACGTACTCCTGCACGTCCGCTCATTGTTTTGACGCAAAACCTATAAGTAATTGCTGTTAAACAATGGTTTTGGCGCCAACAAGAGTCAACTACCGTTTCAAGCACACAAGTAGATATGAGGGTGAGCCAATGTCCGTTACAGTAGCACCACATGAATATCCTCACTTCTTCCTGGCAAGAAAGAAGTGACCTCTACTGGACCACTTCTGTCATTCTCAGTAAAGGACTTAGAAGAACCGTGCAAGGCGTTCTTGATGGCCCGATTGACCCAGGAGGCAACGTAGTTAAGGAACCTGGTCTTCGCTTCTTCCAGGTAAGTCATTGCTGTCCTGCGATAAGAGGAGTGCCTGACAATCCTGACCATCTCGCTGTCAAGTATTGACCTGAGCTGGTGCTTCAGATGCTTGAGTTGAATGGAATTGCCCGGCCCTATGTTTCGTCTTCTTGTAGGGTTGGAAGATGATTTTGTCCCTCACTACTGGTCAGGCGGACATCAAGAAATGGCAAGCTACCGTATTGTTCTTCTTCATGGGTGAACTGGAGATTCTTATGCCAATCATTCAGAGCCTGGAGTGGACTTTTTAGTGTTCATCCGTGTGTGGTAATCACATGATTTTTCTGATAATGAAATTTATTACTGCTGGTCCTTTTCACTAAATTCAAAATGCGTACGTAACCTAATTAAAAGCACACTATTAATAAATCCACTGAAAGTCACTACACGCTTTTTAACTTTTAAGTTTGTTGTGTGCATTTGTGTTGTGCTAAACATCGAAACATGACAACAGCAGCTAAAAAAATTTCCCAAATAATCCAAAAAGTTCTCCAATGATTACTACACATTCTTTCACATTGCAGTATAGTACTTTTGTGGTCTTTCCTGGCTTTGTTTTAAATTTGTAGCTTTTCTCTTGACAACTTTATTGACAAGCTCATAAGATTCGATGCTAACATCCTGTCCTTTTTGAGTTTTGATTGGCTTTTTCCTCATAGCATCATGTTCGAGCAAAGCTAAGACAATAGATTTGAATCTAGATGTAGTCGCGTTGTTGTTTTGCACACGCAACCAAGGTCGTGGAAAATTTGCTTCCTTGCTTTGCACGAACATGGACACAGCTTCCCCGCATGCATGAACCAAGCTTAAGCCTAACCTTTTATCTATCCTGTGAAAACATCATATGGCAGTAGGGATGTGCGATACTCGAAAAATTCGAGCCGAGCCGAGTATGAAACTTGTAGTCGAACTCGGCTCGCTGCTCGCGTCCATACTCGGAAAACTCGAATCCGGCGAAAATGCAATAACTTCGTCAATTTTTGACCGAATTTGACATTCCAATATACCAAATCGATCGTCTCGACGAGAGCTTTCCAGTGGTGCAGATTAAAAGTCAATAATAGAAATCATTTTCAAGTTATAACCTTAAAAATGGAAAACCATGACCATCTTTGTTCTTATTATCTTACCAAATTGAAGAGAAACTTGCAAAGAAAATATTTTCATCAAATACTCGAACTCGGCTCGATACTCGATTCTTCTGTTGCAAACTCGGTTCGGCTCGACTCGAATTAAAATTTTTCTACTCGCACATCCCTATATGGCAGTATTAGCCTACGAAACCTACCTGTCTTGAAATAGGCGCAGGCCTTCATGTGCCCATAAACGTACTAGCCCCTCGACACTTAGGGATTCCAATGGACGCAGTGCTTCACAAATACCACGTACCCAACGTGTCATTTCACGAGGGCTGTAAACGTAGTGGGGCTGCATGTCCTGTGTGAAACGCTCCTAGAAAAGAGATGTAGCTATGAAGATGGAGCCTTTTATGAAAGAAGCCTTAGTCAAAAATTAATTCTATTCTTGCATGTAATATTATACAACACTTAAAACAGTCTACGGTTAGAAATCACAAGTGCATTAACTATTCCAAGTTACCTGCGACAGGAGATAGAATTCTACCATGGCGGCAGTAAGGGGTTCTGCGTATGGCCGCAGGCTAGACACCAGGCGGAGCATAGCTCGGTTGAACGTGCCATAGATTTGCTTCAGGGAGGTTTCGCCAGGGTAATCAACGTACACAACTGGTACGTGACGCAGAAACCTTGAAAAGTAAAAATAAGTATCAGCCTATCTCAAACTTCATAAACAAACCACATAATATTAAGTGACCAAATATCTGAAGGGAAAAATATACCGAACGAATCACTCAAAAAATAATTATAATCTTTAAATAATTACGCCTACACTATCGATCTGCTGGCGCTTATGGACTGACAGACTTCAGTCATTATGACAACTTGGGGTTTTTGTCTAATTTTTGCAATGCCATTAATACAGACCTTACTATTAGAAAACGTGAACCACTCAAAATTGACGTCCAAAATACAAAAGTCAAAACAAACAAAATATGATTGCGAATTTTCGATAGGCAGATGACTAAACATATAAAATTTCTTCATCCTCCCATCTTCATCAGGCTCTTGTTTACATTGCTGTTGTCATGTGCTTTGTTGAGGCTGTTGTTTAAACTCGGCGGTTCACATAACCTACTGCACGTGTTAGGCCTGTGTTGTTTCTCATGTCATCTCTCCGCGAGTAGTCTGCCAAGCTGTCTACTAATAAGGAACTCAAGTGACGGAAATGATGGTCCCTGGAGATTCATTAGTGGTGTGCCCATTTTTAATTCACGCTGGCTAACTTAAGACTCAATCCCTCTCAAATGCCTGTCTCTCCTGTAGTGTAACAACAAGTGTAGATGTGTTTTCCCAGGCTATTTTGTGGTTTGTGTCCAAATAGTGAGCTGCGATGCTGTTGACTCTTACTTTATTTCGCACATCTGCCATATGTTGTTTAACCCTCTGTGCGACTCTTTTTTGTGTTTCTTTTATGTGCACAGCATCGCACTCACCGCACGGGACACGATAAAATCCCTTAGGCGTGTTACCAACTCCCACAAGCTCCTTCTCCATTTCTTTCTTCTCCATGGACCTCTCCTGTTTCGCTTCATTCTGTCGAGTCTGCTCTCCCAGCAGCAGAGATTTGAAATTCTTTTCATTTTTAACAAAAAAATCAAAGCCTTTGGCCCGCAAGATTTTCTGTATCCCCTCCGCTTAGGTAAGTCACTCCCACATGTACATTGTCCCTACCAGTGCGCCGCACAGCCATTGGTCCCTCACCATCCTCTTTCACAGCTTGGAGCCCCTCGTCATTTCGCCGTCTACTACACTCGCTTGTTTCTGCACTCACCAGACCACATGCCTGCTTAATCAGTCTGTTGAGCATTCCCGGCGGGAAGCACAAACCTTCCTTTCGCTTCATATAGATGTAGTCTTGCCACCATCTGTGTGCTCGAGTGTCTCACGATGCACACAAATTCATTCTTCGCAATATTTCGCAGCTGGTTCTTTGGGTGTTCAGACTCTTATGGCAACCCCTACCCGTGCAAGTTAGCTTCGTATAGGGGAGAAAGAAATCGTGCCGTAACCTGCTTGTATCAGTCGGACGTCCAAAAAGGGTATAGACCCTCCTGTCTCTTGCTCGGTGGTAAACTTATTTCCTCTCTTCACAAATTCAGTTGACAAAGAATTCTACTCGTCTCTTATTCAGCACTGCCAACACGTCACCTACGAAACTCTCCGAAACCTAATCCCCGGTTCACTCAAACAGATGAAGGCATCCAGATGTTGCCTACATCTGTTAGAGTGAACCTTTAGTATCCTTATTATCTCGAGCTCAGACTGTTCAACATGAAGGGAGCTAGTCGTGAAGTGACGTCACATAAAGCGAGTCAAGGGCGTTTCCATCGGAACTTGTCTGCGTCCGTCCTAGGCAAACGGCCGGCTCGGAGCTCACAATGGCAGCCCGCAACGGACTGTTGGAGTGTTACCGCGGTCAATATTGAGGACATAAAACAACTTTTAAACTACTTATGGTTCCGCGTTTCATGGATTGCTTATTGCTTTCATTGCGGCTGTTCATTTTAATGAAACATTAGTAAACAACTACGACCTGAAGAATTACTTACGTCGTACTGGTTTTTTTTGTAATAACAATTTTTCGTTGTTAACGGACTTCATTGAAAGGGAATTT
>JAHWFP010194742.1:57198-74135 GCA_023313725.1 Lithobius niger
GTAATAACAATTTTTCGTTGTTAACGGACTTCATTGAAAGGGAATTTGACCTGTAGATCTAACCTAACTTTTAACTGGGACAATTAACGGAAATTTATTTTACCTGTGGGTCAATGGTTTTCGTCCTGGATCTGTCGGTGGGTTGCAAGCACCCACAAATTGAATCCTCTCCAACTTGACCCAGGTCTGATCTGAGGTCCTGTAGAACCCTCCATGTTCCACCATCTGTCGCAAAAAGGATATGACCCTCTGGGTTCCTGAGGGTTACAATGAACAAGAATAAATATAAATTAGAAGTAATTCACATGGTGTTGAACACGAGTGAAAAAACAAATAACGTAACTAAAATGCTCATGGTTTGGGCAGAGCTGAATACCAGAAGAGAGAAAATTATAAATTACAATCTTCAATGATGCTAATGTCTGCCCGTGTGTTTAGCACCACTTTCGAACAACATTTGCAGCGAGGTCAAGTGTTGGAGATAACCATGGTGCAACTTTCACGTATATCATTACGAAAGACATTCGTTCCCAACCAATTTCGTGTTTATATTAAAATCCCAACTGGTGCAGCTAGTCAAATCTTACACCTTTTAAATCTGATTAAACTAACATTTTGATCTACTCAGTTCAAATACTTGCAAATTTACCCAAAACAGTTAAACAGTAAACCCAACCTAATTATTTTATTACACAAATTGACAATCTGTAAATAATTTTTTTCATATTGCGTCCTGCGTGCGATTTTGGAAACTATCTTACAAAACAGGTAAGACATCTGAAAAAAAACATTTAGTTATTTTCTTTACAATTTAGGCGGTAGAAGGCAGCCACGTATTTTTGGTGGTAAAACTTAAAATTACCTCAAATCACCAAAAAAAAAAAATGCTTGAAAAGAATAACCACAATCCAAGAACTGAGTTTTAGTTTAATAATTGACATGCATGGCTTCACAATTTATAACAGCCATCAGTTTAACGCACAATCTCAAAAACACAGAAATACTATTATTTTGTAATTTTCGACAGTTTTGAACCAATAAGACTTTCTTCCTATTGTTTTCATCAGGCTCACAAGAAGAGATTTTCACCGAGTACTCCCAGCACGCACTAGGTTGCTTTCACAGCCTCCTGTACTGAACAGCATTGTCACACAATCACTCTGCCAGATCACTTCGCACTACAAAATGGACTACTTGACTCAAGGGCAGTTGAAGATCCATAATTTCTCCTTCTTTTCATGGCTCATGTTGGCCATCGACTCAAGGCACCGCAAGTATTTATCACTCATTGAATCTGAGAAGATAATGGTTGTAGTTTGTTCCCAATTTACTTCATGTCGCCACGTGAAGTTACGACACTGTTTTCACTGTCTCTCTTTCTAGTATAAGGCATATGTTGTCGTACAGAATTTCGCACTCTTTCTTGTCTCTCTAATGTAGACAGCGTCAAGCCTCCTTCCCTCACGCTTAGTTTTCGAAACCCGGCCCTAAATGCCCACCCCATGTTTTCAGGATCAAAAAATGTAAAACCCAGGTTTGACACAAAATTGAACAACATGCAATGAGAGTTCCTAAGTCTCATTTCGCAAAATTGCTAATACTTAAGGCTGTGCCGGTGCCACATTTCTCGATACCGGTACCCGTTTACCTGGTTCCGATCCCAGTACCGTTGCTATTGGTTATTTGCCGATACCTAGCCGGTGCCAATGCCGATGTCAGATTTTTTATTTTTTTTTATTTTTAAATTTTGACAAGCCTTAAGTCAGCCGAAGCAATTAATGCTTGTCTGGCTGAACCGGCTCAATTTTGAACATTACAAGATTTTTAGAAAAGAAGAAATATAAATAAATAATAAATTTGTTGCATACTCACAACTGGTGTGGAAAGGACCACGTAGGCCACTAACAACCAACCAACATTAAAATACGGTGATAGGAGTTTATACGAGGAATGGTGCCGAAAGGACCCGTATGGGGAGGGGGGGGGGCACTGCGCAACATGGTAGTTGGAAGGAAGAAAAAGAAAAAGAAAAAAAAACCCACCCATTAAAATCTTTGCAAAGATTTTGAAAGGTTACAGTTCCGCAGGGAGAGATTAAAGAAATCAAGGTTTTGAGCACACACAACCTGATCCAGGTAGTTATCACTCGGTTTGCAAAGAAAAACTTGCGACAGTTTCTAGTTGAGCTGTTTTTGGCAAGTTTCAAAGAGTGGCCGCAATTTTTTTCCCCTCGAAGAAAATGGAATAGTCGAAATCCACGAGGCCGTGCAATAAATAGAATGTCAGAGAAAGGTCAGCATGTAACCGTCGTACATATCTGGTAAAGGGAGGTGCCAGCCCAGGGATTCAATCCGGGAAACTTCCCATCATCGCCGGGGCCGAAAGATTGTCCAGAATTAGCCATAATACATCCCATAGCCACTGAATGGTAGCCTCTCACGCTACCCTGGCCGGCAGTCCTGGCGGGGACTTTGCCAAGATCCCCTTTCCAAGGGTTCGATCAGATCCGCAAACCTCCAGCAACCAGGCCTCAGCCACGATGACAGCGTCGTGATAACTTAATGATAACTTAATAAAGAATACAAAACGTGTTGATACGTCAGTAATTTAATGGTGTAACAAACGTTTCACTTTTACAGAGGAATTGTTTGCTAACACTTTATAGCTCAACAAGATTATTCAATTAAATGTTGCTTAATTTTTAGTAGCGTTGGGAACAATATGCCATATTATTAACGTACGAAAATGCCGATTCTGGAAAAAATAAGCCGATGCTGGTACTTTATTCAGTACTTGTTTACACGGTGCTGATCAGATACCAGTACCAGTGGTACCTACAGCCAGTCCCGGTGTCAGTATTGGTATCTGCACAGCCTTACTAATACTACATTAAAAAATAGAAGTAAACCAGTAATAATTTATTGACGTTTTACACATTTCTTACAATTTTTTCAACTTCTTAAAAAAATCCTTTCGTTTAAAATTTACTTGCATTAACTTCAGCTATGACTAAAGGTTCACGTTTGCACAACATAGCTACCAGCCGAGCTAGATGCAGCCCGAACAGGAAGAATAGAAGCAACATCGCTGGTTGCCATAGCAATGGGGAAATGTGGAGGCTTTCCTGCTTGCCTGAATCCCATCACCACGCAGGCATAGCGTAGCTCACTCGCATCACACTAAACACTCCATAATTATTATGGAGCAAATATGCGAAAAATAGAGCTGAAATTTGAAATGGAAATAAAATTGAAATAATATCGCAAAATACTGTTTTTTTTGCGATTAATATTGTGGTTAAGTCTCCATATCGACACAATGGGAATCGTAGGGAACCTTCAAATTATCGACCTGTGAGCCTCACAAGTGTGATCTGCAGGATTTTGGAGCGTATTCTGCGTGGACATTTGGAAGAGGAATTGAGAAGGAGGGGGGTTCCATCTGACGTGCAGCATGGCTTTGTGCGTGGCCACTCGTGCCTTAGTAATTTGCTTTTGGCCCAGGATGATTGGATGGAGGCTGTTGATAGTGGCGCTCATGTTGACTGTATTTATTTGGATTTTTCCAAGGCTTTTGATAAGGTCCCCCATCTGCGCTTAGTGAGAAGGCTACGTGATCTTGGAGTAAATGCTACACTTGTTGATTGGGTCGAGGCGTGGCTGAAGGATCGCAGCCAGAGGGTCGTGGTAAACGGCCAAGCTTCTTCGTGGAAGACCGTCACAAGTGGGGTGCCCCAAGGCAGCGTCCTTGGCCCCCTTCTGTTTGTTGTGTTCTCCGACAATGCATGGGATGATATCACTTCCCGTGTTTTGGCTTTTGCTGATGACGGAAAGATGGGCCGTAAGATTTGTAGCATTGAGGACTGTGAGGAGCTTCAGAGGGATTTGGACAGGATGGTGGCGTGGACCAAAGATGCTATGATGACGTTGAATATTGCGAAATGCCACATCCTGCGTATTGGCTGGCGGCCAGGAAAGCTGGCATTTCCTTACAAAATTGGTGGAGTGTCCCTTAATGAGGTTGAGTCTGAAAAGGACTTGGGGGTAGTCGTCTCTGCGAATGCTAAGCGGGCTAATCAGTGTGCTGCTGTTGCGACCAAGACTAACCGGGCCCTTGGTCTTTTACGGCGGACACTTTCTACGCGGTCGCCGAAGGTGTTGGTGCCAGCTTATAAAGCCTTAGTCAGACCTCTGTTGGAGTATTGTTCTCCTATCTGGTCCCCGTATCTGTTGGGTGACATTAGGACCGTTGAGGCGGTGCAAAGGAGATTCACGAGGATGTTTTGGAGTGTACGGCATTTGGAATACGAGGATCGGCTGGGCTCGCTTGGGTTGGAAACCCTTGCTGAACGAAGCAAAAACCTCGATCTGATTTGTGTCTTCAAGCTACTGAGTGGGCTCGTTGACATCGATTGGAGGAAGCTATTGACTCTTCGGGTGGATAGGTTTGCTGGACCTCGTACTTTGTTTCTTCGCCGATGTCGGGTGGATGTTCGAAGGTTTTGCTTTGGTGTCAGGGTGGTCAGGGCGTGGAATGCTCTCCCTGATGACGTCAGATGTGCGCCCTCCCTCGGTGTTTTTAAACGTCGCCTGTCCCTATGCAAAACCACGGGGTAATTTGTGGCTTCCACGGTTTTTTTTTTTGTCCTTATGGATTTTCGCCGTGTTTGGATTCATATTTATACTTATTTATACTTATACTAATGTCAAGCCAGAAAAACCCGGGTTTTGGGCTCTGCCAAACCCGGGGAATTCGTGTTTGTAAATTATCAGAGTACCCGGGTTGGAAAACCTAATCACACCATCTACATTGGAGGGACGAGAAAGGGGGGTGCGAAATCATGTGCGACAACACACTAGAGAAAGCGAAGCAGTGAAAACAGCATCGCAGCCTCCCAAATTGATCACACCACACCGTATAAATTGGGAACAAACCACGACCGCGATCCGCCAAACCCAACAAGTGATAAACACCTGCTATGCCTGGAGTCGGTGGCCATTGTGAGCCACGAAAATATGGGGAAAATGCTTACGATCTCCAACTCCATCGACTCCAGCAGTCCCGTATTTAGTGCAAAGTGCACTAGATGGAGCAACAATACTGATAAGTGCACAGGCTGCAGAAGCTGCAAGTTTAAAATTTTTGCCTAGCGCGTTCGTGATGTAGAGAAGTTGGTGAAAAATTCTACTTGTGAGCCTGATGACGAGAGTAGGACGTCAGTCTAACATCTTATTTCTAGGAAACTGTCGAAAATTTGCAACGAAATAGACTAGTTTATCTGTATTTTTGAGATTGTACGTTAAATGACGATGTTATAAATTGTGATTTCCTTGAGTCTCAAAGTTACCGAAGTCACTTTGGTGTGCATGACTACAGAATAAATTAAATATTCTGGCATCGACAAAAGAATAAACGAAAAGCTCTTAACGTACCATATTTATCCATATCTGGAAGATTGATTTCATCACAGAAGAGGACGAGCCATTTGCCAAGTTGAATTGGCGAAAGCACTACTCCGTTGGGAGTGCGCCGATATTCACAATAGTGGTCAAATGTTTTTAACAATAATTCCGGAGTCGTGGCACTTGAGAAATTAAGGCCTACAACCTGAGACAAAGAACAGTTAGTTACACACAGCATTTAACACATAAGCGGATCAACTAGTTTTGCCAGCCTAATTGCAAAGTTGTACCTCCATATCAGGAAGCACTCTTAAAGCACTAAACAATGTCATGGTTTTTCCTGAGCCTGGTGGTCCACAGAGAACCAGTGGTTTGTGCTCTGCCAACCAGGTGTACAGTAGAGCTTCATGGCGCACGGTATCTAATGTGGGAACCACTACATCAGGGGCAGCAACTTTGTGAGTTTCCACTTCAATTTGAGGAACTTTTCCTTGCCATGGAACCCATTCGCCATTTAGGCTAACCTGAAATTACAGTTCGATATCGTTAACAGCAAACATCTTGGGAGGAAACAACCAGTAAGTATGAATAACCAAATATTAAGTTTGTTAAATTAAAACTAAGATCTTACTAACCTCATAATCAATGATAGGCATGACAGTGCTGGGTGGGAGAGGAATGGTGGTGATGCTGCGAATAAAGTCTCCCATGTCGGCCCGAACTTTCAATTTGCCGTCGCCACAAAAAGACCAGAGCAACGCATATACCAAACACTTTGGGATAAAGCGTTCCAACTGGTCTTGCTAAGGAACAAAAATGGTTAAATTATATGTAAGCAGAGTTGACACATATTCGAGACTTTAAATTATTCAACTTGCCTGCATGGGGAAATCACCATGGTTGTGGTTATACATCAGAACATTTCGAACATCCTGGTTGAGCATGGAGAACAGGGAGCCAAGGGCGCGCAGACGTGTGAAATCCATCACATGATCCTGTTTGCTGGCAAATTCAAGGCAGCGCACCACCAAGCCGTCGGAACTAAAGTACGGCAACAGAATGTTGGCTACATCCCTTTGAACCTGAAACGAGAGAAAAGTACCGAACAGTTGTCAAAAATGGTTAAATGTGACAATGTCTTTTATAAATTATAATTCAAACAAGTCAATGCACGGCCGTCATCTTGGTCGTGTTCGAAAGCTAGGAATCTCCGTTTCCTTACCTGCTTTGATTGTATGTCATACTTTTTTCCTAATAATCTGCTCTGTTTTAACGTCCACATATTGAAACACCTTCAGTAAGCTGAGATTGGTTCGTTCGTGGCACGTGATCATTGATCGCGTTGGGGCCCGGTCTCAAGTGATGTCACGTGAAGTGAGTCAAGGTCACAGCCATTCGCGCTAGCAGGTGAGCATTTCTTGAGGGCAGCAAGCAAAGAGCGCGATGGCGACAAAAACAGTTCGCTTTCCACGATCGTAAATATGGAGGAAATAAAACGACTTCAAACTATTTGCATGGTATTAAAACCATCAAAATATATTTTGGAAGCAGTAAACAATGCTGTTAACGGAAAAATAATCAAAGGATGTTATCATTTCAAGGTGTTCCGGTTTCTGCAAGTTGAATATTTTCGTAAATGCATTTATAAGTTGAACTTCATCATTTTCTTTTAGTTATAAAAATGTAATACTATGGTCCCAAGCATATTTTTGTAAAATAGCTTACAATATAATTATTAGGTCTGCAATTTTTTATACCCCTCGACCGCTAAGTAATTTTACTACGATTTCTTGTACCGAGACATGCAATGTATTTATGGCAGTCAATTTCACTCACTTGAAGTGTTGGTGAAAGAGCATCATCTCCTTTTGATGATGTGTCTACATCTCGTTTTTTGCGGTAAGTATCTTCTTCGGCTTCTTCCAGAGGAATGTGACGCAAACGTAACAAAAAGTTTTCGAAGATCATTTCAGTTGAAAGAACATCCTCACTGAACCATACCATGCCACAACGACTGACAGTCGCCAGAGTGGCGTAACGTAAATCCTGCACTTCAAACATAATGCGCACCTGAAGCAAAAATGTAGCTTTGTTAACAGTGTGTTGTATTAGTTTTACAATTAACTTTCTTTTAATACCAAAGAAAACTTACATTGGGTGGCAGACTCAGGCGCTCACCATTGGGCAGGGTCAAAAGTTTGTTGTCATCCAGTACACTGTTGAGATTCTCAACCCACTCGGGATCAACATCACCGTCAAATATAATCCACTGTCTCTTGTTGATTTCTCCTCGGACGTTGTCAATAATTCTATAAAATTGGAAGTTTATTATAATTACATCTAAGAAAACAAACAACAATAATTATGACTACGATGTAATCGTTTCGTTGAGAAGCAATGACAGCCACAACTTGTCGCATTCATTTATAATTTTTTTTTACACTTTCTAGAATTACGATACATTCTTAATGCACAAGATTAAGAATAAAGGCTCAAAATCTGTGGCTACAATTCAAGCTTAAAATTATGTTTCCTCCCAGCACATCCCCAACATCCAAATTTACTTCGAAAATAAGATTTATTCAAGTTTTTAATTGAATTTTCAATTGAATTTTTTTTAATGCAAACAATTGTGCATGCTGTCCTGCTGAGTGCCGACTGGAGCTAGTACTAAAAGGAAGTATTTTACAGAGAGTTAAGAAACAGCAAACGTCCAAGTATAAGCAGGTATAAGAATCCGCACGATCAGGAACCGCTAACAAGTTCTAGCTTTCCAAAGAGACAGACTACATTTAAAAGCCTTGAGCGATGGTGTGCATCTAACTTCAAGTAAGTATTCTACAAACAAAACATTCTCGTTCAAATCCCTTGGACTGCGAGTTACGACTGTGCCTACACAGGATGCTCGGATACTGGCGGTTGGCTGTGAAAGTGATGATGCGGTTTTTGGCCTCATCAATGTGTATATGCCAGTGAACATACCAGGCAATAGGAAAAGTTTGACGACTACTTGGGTGAAATGGCAGCCATTACAGAGTCAATATCGGTGCCATGCACCTTCATTATGGGCGACTGGGATGCTAACGTTGGGTCTACACACTACAAAGAGATGAACGAGCTGTGCGGTGATAATGCATTGAAGGTTTTGGATACCGAATGGCTGGGTGAAGACTCGGATACCTTCACTTACGTTAGCGATGTAACGAGTTCAACCTCAGGGATTGACCACATCATTGGGGGCATCGGCTGTGAATGCCACTAGAGGATGCCAGATCTTTTATGATGTTGGATTCTCTGACCACTTGCCTATTAAAATTGAAGTGGATATTGAGGTTCTGTCTACAATGGCACCCAGAATTTGTACTAACGGCAGAAGTGATGGTAGCCGGACTGCTTTTTCGACTGCTAGTGGTATCCATCACTATACTTAGCTCACGCGCAGATATCTTGGTAATATTGTCCTCCCTGTGGAGGTGGTGGAATGCACTTGCGAGAGCCTGTACCACAAGAAAGCAATTGAAGTTTTCTTCTGCAGCATTGTCACTGCTCTCTGTCATGCTAATAGGGACGTGCCAAAACCTGGCCATAAAGCGGATAACAAGATTAATCGCAACAACCGCCGTACCCGAAAGGTGGTTCCAGGATGGAACGGCTTTGTCAAGGAAGCATATGAGAAATCCCAATTGGCATTTCAGAGTTGGAAGCAAAATGGCCGACAAGCATGGCATTGACTTTGAAAATATGGTTGCTAAACGTGCTCCGTGGCTGCAAACGTAAGGAAGCTGAGCACCGGAATAATGCCCTCATTCATTGCTA
Organism: Lithobius niger; assembly: GCA_023313725.1. Classification (NCBI taxonomy): domain Eukaryota; kingdom Metazoa; phylum Arthropoda; class Chilopoda; order Lithobiomorpha; family Lithobiidae; genus Lithobius; species Lithobius niger. The sequence goes on from JAHWFP010194742.1 coordinate 66,417, forward strand.
ATGCTCTGTAGAACGATTGGCGGGGATTTTGGTACAAGATCAACAAGAAGAATGAGCAGGCAAGTGTGACCAACATTGTCGACAATGTCTCCGGTCCCCAAAATATTGTAAAACTGTGGGCGGACAAATTTGAAAGCGTGTTGAACTGTGGGTCCAATACAACACAGCGTGACTCTGTTCTAGAGTCAGTGGGGGACTGCAGGGACTTTCAAATTTTCACTTTAAGAGAAGTTAGACAGGCATGCAGTAACTTAGAACTGGGAAAGGCTTATGGTTCTGAAGGTTTGAAACACAAGCACATTCGGTATGCCTGGGATGGGATCCACGATTTACTGGCCACAGGCTTTGACACTTGTGTACTGGACTCTTGGCTTCCCAAGGTTGTTATGGACGTTGTGATCTTACCTGTTGTTAAGAATCGGACAGGCAATCTAATGGACAGCAACAACTATCGTCCAATTGCCCTGGCAAGCATCCTTTCCTTAGTGCTGGAGAGCCTCATGATCTCCAGACTGAGGCAGTTCATGGAGACGTCACACCACCAGTTTGGCTTCAAGCCGAAGCACAGCACTGAGCAGGCAATTCATGTGCTTAAAGAGACTGTACGACACTATCGCTCTCAGAATAGCCCAGTGTATGTGTCCTTCTTGATGCGAGTAAGGCGTATGATCGTGTTAATTGGTGGGTGCTGTTTGCCAAGCTACAGGGTAGAGGGGTACCAAACTTGGCAATCCGGATCCTTGCCAATTGGTACGCTTTGCAAGAAATGTCTGTGCACTGGAACGGCAGTATATCTTCGACTTTCCATGTCAGTAATGGTGTTAGACAAGGTGGTATCCTCTCCCCTGCCTTGTTTGAAGTTTACACGGAGACTACCAGTCAAGCTCTGTCGGGGAAAGGCATTGGCTGTCAGGTTGGCGGAACCTGCATCAACAACATTTGTAACGCAGATGACCTTGCCATTCTTTGTCCTTCTGCGAAGACTCTGCAAGCATTACTTGACATCTGTGAACAGGTTTCAACCCAGGTTGATTTGCTCTTCAACCCTAATAAATCTGTGTACCTCGTTGTCAAGCCAAAAGGAAGTAAGTGGAAAAATTACACCCCGCCTAAAGTTTTCCTTGCTAAGGAGCCGATTAGCTATGTGAAGAGTGCCAGATACCTGGGCCACATACTGAGTGATGATCTTCGTGATGATTCAGCCATTCGCTGACAGTGGCGCTCTGTGTGTGTTACTGGCAATAGTCTGAAAGCTAAGTTTGGGACCTGTAGTGGGTTTGTTAAGAACCGGTTGCTTCGGGCTCATTGTACCAATCTGTACACGTGCTGTCTTTGGACTGACTACAATAAAGCCACAAAACAATGCTACAGTATAACCTCGTTAATAAGAACTCGGATAAGAAGAATTCTCGCTTAATAAGAACTTTTTTCAAGATTTTGGTTGGTCAGCTACTCATTCAGCACTAAATATATATGGATATAACGAACTCTGTTAATACTAATGTACGGATAAGACGAACAAATATTTAGAATTCCAGCTTATTTTTACGAATTTGCTGTTCGTAATTTTTTTTTCCCCTTCCCCCCCCTCCCCCTTTTCGTTGCACGCAAAACATCAATCGCTAGTTAAAACCATCTTGCGAAGTGATAAGAGTTTCGTCCGTTTGCGCAAGCGCGAAGGTCAAGATCGAATGAAAAGAAAATACAGTATACCGGTAAGCTACTTTATTTTAAAGTTGCAGTCCAATTTCACTCATCCGTTTAGTAAGAACATTTTCAGCTGTCCCCTTAAAGTTCATATTAAAGAGGTTTTACTGTACTAGGAGACTTCATGGAAGACCACCATGGTATAGTGCTAGCCAGATTATGGCTGAAAACAATCTCCCGTCCTTTGCTGCCCTTAGGAGGAATCACGTCTGGGGGTTCCGCTTACGGATCCTGGCATCGCCTAACTTACTTGTTCAGGCTGTGACCCACTTCGCGCACCAGCGGGCACACACTCTCGACGTGTGGCACAACGTCCTGTTGGGAAATAGGGTTTAGCCGAACGTGGTTTTATCGTGCTCCTGCTGTTTTTGTTTGTTTTCTTTTCATGTAACTTGTAATGTGTCACCCAGTACACCTGTCTCACCCCTGTAAGGTGTACTGTGGGCCTACATCTGGCCCGAGTTAAATAAATAAATAAAAAAAAAAATAAAAATAAGACACCACTTCAAAAACGGAGTCCGGGGCCCCACTGTTCTGTTAATAACATTTTGACAGCAAATGTTTTTAACGAGGAACAGGTTTTACCTAGAGATTCGGCTGCATACATAAATTGGGACCACATAAAACCTTAAGCTGATGCAGATTACGAAGCTAAACTAGGCTTGAAGTGACTTTTGAAACCCAGAAGAGGTTGTATCGAGGGTCTCAGATATGTAAAGAAAAGCCACAGTGAAAGAAATGCAAAACTCGATTTAACTTACTTTCTCAAAGTATGAGTGAAGAGACCGTCAGTCCATTCTCTTGTATTAGGATCAAGAGTTCCATACAATGATTCCTTTGAAATTGCCTGCAATACAACAAAACAAAGAAGTTGCAGCAACACAATAACTGGCTGAGCTGATACACAAATGTGTTTCTTTCACAAATGTAAAACTTGCAAATACATGCAAGAACTTAACCTTTATGAATAGCTTATCTCCACACTCCTACCAAATAAAGAAGGGGTTTTACCCCTAAAAACATCAAAATACCAGGGCCACTCTTGATTGGTTTATATTGCCTAAATGAAAATATACATTACCTGAGCTTTTAGCATTCTCCTTCTGCTTTGCTGTTTGTGTTGTCATTAATTTTTGATAGCCTATAGACCAATATTTTATGTTTACGTTTTGTACGCTTAGATAAGTAAAGGATATTTACCTTTCCAATATCCTTGCAAATTTTCAACAGTCAGGTTTTTCTGGAGTTGGAGGGGCTCAGAATTTCTGTATTCATCAGGCTACCACATCACCGCTTACGTCGTCGTGATCGTTCGTCTGCTGCTATCGTTCGTTGGAATGAGGCGCGAGGCCATAGCCTCCCTAACTTGCAGGCCAGTGCACCAATTAAGAGCCACCAATTCGTGCAAGAGCTGCCTTAGTGCAAAGAAGTGTTTGGAAAGCCATCGAGCCGGGATATGGCGCGACGATGTCGGACAGTGAACGCAAAAATAACGAAAAGGCTCTAACCTTCTTATTTTTGATTGTGGAAGACAATTATCTAGAAGACATTAGAAGTTGCCTTAGGGCCAAAGAAGCATGGGAAAATCTTGCGGAGATACATTCTAGCTACAGTCTACTGCATGTACTCCAGTTGATGCACGATTTTTTCAATGTAAACTTGAAGCCTGGTGAGACGATAGTTCATACTTAAGTCGAATCATGGACATACATAGAAAATTAGCAGCATGCAACTACGATCTTACGGATAAAGAAATTTCCCTAGTGATGCTGATGGGGCTACCCAAAGAGTATGATGCACTCATCTTAAACTTGGAGTACCAAGAAGATAACTTAAGAACCAAAATTATTAAAGCTAAATTACTTCTAGAAGACAAACATAAAGCCCGAAGTGAAGGTACTGCCGGTGAGGCCAAAGCCCTAGTAACTAAGAAAATTGACACAAGTCAAAATAAGAAGAAAAATGAAGACGCATCAACACAGAAAGATCGCCCCCCGCCTAGACGAAAGGTTAAGTGTTTCTGCTGCGGCAAATTTGGTCACATTGCCAAAAATTGTGACGAAGCCAAGCAAGAAAAGACGAGTAAGCCCGCAGACACCCAAAATGAAGAACAAGAAAGGCAACGTGAACTTCACATATGTCCCATCAAGTGAAAACAAGGCAGACATACGAAGATTCTGTCGGCCAGAAAGACTTACGAAAACTCTCTGGCCATTGGAGTGGACTGAACCCTTCAGAACTTCAGACCCACGTGTTCTTTTTATGCAAAAAAAAAAAAAGAAAAAAAGGGGACTAAAGCTTCTGTGTTACGAAGAACTGAAGGAAGGACACTAGTGGAGTAGTGGTAGGGGATGGGTCGTCTATGTCCTCACCTAACTGACACTTATTTACCCTTTCACAACTGGTAATTGGGGGTGGGAAGAAACGAGAGTATGGGATGACGGGATTCCCAAATCGAAAACGTCTCCTTCCAACAAGACGTCCTGGACAGAAACACCAAAACTGGAGGAATCACTAGTGTCACCTGGCCAGTTACACATTCCGACGCACTCAACACACTATTCAAAGGTTCACGCAGCAGAAATTATTTCTGGAAGGCTGCAGGCGGCCTGAAGGCGGCTTGAAAGGACTTGCGTGTGAATTTCTAAGGATTGAGAAGACTTCAGTTTGGCAAACTGCTTACTCACGCAGTCAGACACTACAGTCTGCGGTTGGGCTTCAAATGCGCAGGGACGAGGGCTACCCTGACACCGAGTTTCATGATGTTTACACGGCCATGTTTGTGAGCCCACACCGTTCAACTGATTTTCCGTAACACTTGTGTGCTACGAAGAGTGCCTTTGGGGTCAAGTTGGGCTCCTTTGTCTTGATCAGTTCTTCACAAATCGAGCGAGGCGTTGCAGACCCATCTCTTGACGAAATCGAGCAAACATCCGAAAAATTGCCACCCGGAAGCACCAATGCAGTTCTCGCCGTCGGGAATACCAATGCAAAATAGGCTATTTTCTTCGTTGGACGAATTTCGCCACGCTTAACTAGACCTGACCTCCACCGACCTCATTTTTTTTTCTGTCCTCCAGATGAAGGAGAATAAGGAACAACTTAAAAAAATGTACTGTACCAATCCTATATTTTCTTAAACAAAACTTTCTCATTATGTTAAATAAATTCACCTTAAAACTGTTTTATATGGCCGCTTGATATTATTGGGAAAAAAAGAAATAGACAACTGGGCAGTATGAAAATAACAAATTTAACAAGCTCAAAGTATGGAAATTAAAAAATAATTTCGGACTAGCCTACAAGGAATTAACTTAAAAATTTTTTATTTGGCAGTACAGAGAAAGTGTACTCAGTTTAATTTTTTTGATGTAAATTTAAAATGAATTAGTTTATGGAAAAGTAGCCTGAAGATTTTTACTGCCCGATTGGATGAGCCATCTCAGCAAAGCTTGCATGTTTGAAGATTTTCGCTTCGCGGATATATTGGTTGCACTGGGATTCCAAACGAACGCACTATTTATATCCAATATGGCTGCTCATGGTACAAGCAGCACTGTAATGCTAGTCACAACATGCAAGCAACCTAATGATAATAAAATCTTGGCAGTCATAAACAGGCAGGAATCAACCATTAATGTATTCTGCTCCAGTAATCAGCATTTTTATCGGGATTTTATGGTCAATTGATGCAACCTACTCCCAGAAACGTTAGTGTCAATAGGTAGGTGGCCCATTGAAAGTTGAAAAACTGATTAGGCGTAACGATATCGGGCACAAAGATGTAGGCAAGATTCACAAAATTAATTAATTTTCTTGTATTTGTTTAAGTAAAATGCTAATTAAAAGCCAGGTTTGATTCAAAATCAAATAAGCTTGACAAAGCAGCTTGAATTTTTAATTTAAGTTTAAATATGGTTGAAAAGAAGTTGTATATTTTGTTGTGTATTTTACCAAAGTCGGTAACATTTTACCAAATTCGGTAACATCTGGGGAATCCGGATTCCCCAGATTCGGTTCGGATCCGGAATTGGTCGATCGGTACCTCAACAAAACGATCATAAATTTTAAAATTCAAATATTAGTTCTACATGCCCAGAGAAAACGTTTCAAAAGCATGTTTCGTATTTAAGACCATCATCATATAAACGAAACTTTTTCAGTAACACTTTGTAGTCCTGCCGCTTTTTTTCGTTTTTAAGACCATGGTTTTAAATTCGGGGATTTACGGTAATTCTTAAGGCTGTACCGATACCACTTCTACCGATCCGATGCAGATACCGATCCGATACCGCATGATATCTGTTAAACCGATGCCGATGCCGATACTGATTTAATTCAAGACGAGACTTCGTGTTGCACTTTTATTTTTGGAATCGTGACCGTCTGAAGGCAGGGAATACGAATTTCTCGTGCAGGTAATGATTTTATTCTGGATGAAACTTTGTGTTGCACTTCAATTTCCAGAACTGTGGCAGACAGCAGGCAGGAAACATGAAACAGCATCAAGAGTGAAGTGTGGTATCTGAAAAGGAATCCCTTAAGAAATACCGATTCCGATACATTGAATATCTGCAGATTTACCGATACGGTATCTGCATCTTTACAGCCTTAGTAATTCTTTTTAGTCTAGTGATTTATTTAGCCTCGGAATTACATTCTTTTAAAGATGTGTGTCAGTACTGCAAATTTTAATGACAAAGGTAACACCGTATAATTAAAGAAAAACTAAACCCTACCATATAAAATTTCAGTATCGTATGGGTACGTACTTAAAAAACGTGTCGAAATTCACGTATGCCTTAAAGTATTTGCGTTATAATTTTATAAAGTTGCGTTTCTCGCAGAAGCCTTTTTATCGCTGCTGATATTAGGAGCGAAGTCTCGTTTGTGTGACGTCATAGTTTGCCAAACGCATGCGCTTTAACAAAGGAAGCTCTCACCTTGGTTGCTACGTAGCAGATATAGATGCTCTGGTTGCTACACTACGCACTCAAATACAGGATTAGCTCCTAACTAATATCAGTGTTGGTTTTTTTTTTAACTTACGTGTATGTGTACGCGAATAAAATTTCGATCTCTTGGAGCTGTGTTTTGCAATGCAGGTTGGTTCGAACAGGTATGGTGCTGTCAAAGTTATAGTGGTCCAGATACAGCCGTTTAGTTTAGGTTTTGCTTGAGCACTACGGTTGTCTTGGCTTGCAACAAGATGATGATTCCACTGGCACAGTCGTGCAGTGCACTACGGAGCGAGCAGAGGAAGTCATGTGACTGAAGAACTGTGACGTCACAGCTGTACATAGTTCGAAGTCATGTTCGTTGTCTCGTGCCATTAAAAACATTATAAAAACAGTTATAAAATCCATTCTTGCGTAATTAATATTCGTGCTAGTAACTTAACGCAAATTACGAACTTTTTTAAGCATATTAAGTAACAATGATACACAAATTTTAAACCGTAGGGTTCAGTTTTCCTTTAAGGTGCGCATAATAGTGACGAACTTCTAGTTAGGAAGCTATAGTTTGTGATGCACTGGATTAAATCAAAATGCTCAGTCATAACTTTCACTTAAATTTACCTTTGGGTCGATGACGTGTGCTACACCTTCTGTTCCTTCAAAACGCTCCAGAGCTTTGAGCAGTACTTGCCACGCTTTGCTTTTGCCACTACCGCTAGGACCCACCATCATCAGGCCATGATTCAATTGAGAGATCTGATAGAGCTGCAATACCTAATACAAGAAAATCAAATTCTTTCAGAAAACCACTATGGTTTGGGTTGTGATGAATAAACCAATACAACATTACTCGTAAAGGTGGTTATTAAGGTTTATCATATGTAGTCCTTTGAGGAAAAATTGAGTACTCTATTATTTTACTTACCTTTTCCATCCAGGCACCCCCTTGTTCTTCGCCTTCTCCACAAACAAGATCCATTTCTTGACACACTTTCCTGATCTGATCTTTCAACCCTTTCATTTCTGCTCTTGTGTACTCGATGCCTGGGAAGAC
>JAHWFP010194766.1:0-11124 GCA_023313725.1 Lithobius niger
GGCAGAGTTTATTGGCCTAGCTCGAGTATGCAAGGGTCGAGGGCGAAGCCCGAGACATTTGCATACGAGAGCTAGGCCAATAATCGCAGCCGTGGGTTAGAAATCGATACCCGCTCGATTCTCACCGATAAGTGTTTTATACCATGGTTGGGACGTCAAGCTAGCTCGTACATTAAAACGTGTTTGTGTTTTGTGAAATTTGCTTAAATAAAACGGTGATCAACCAGTATCTCAATATAAAGGAAGGTCATTCCATTTTAGTTTAAGGAGGGTGGAGTGGCCGGTAGACGGACGAGCCCTTCGCGGCAACTTTGTGGAGGGAGGGGGAGTGGGTGGGAAGGAGACAAATGCGTCGTTTCACCATTTTTCATGCTAGCAAGTTTGCTAGGGTTTTCGAGTCTTTTCGGAATGAAAAAACTTCGATAAGAAGACGCAGGGATAAAAAGACATTGTGCTCGGACATTCTGGAAAGGTATGTAATTTATTTTGTGCGTTTGTAGTTTGAGAATTGTTAAAAAAGTATAGTAATAGGGTATCGGTATGAATGAAGGTCGCTGCATTTTAGTTTGTGGAGGAAGGAGGGGGGAGGAAGAATTACGTGGATTGAATAAGCTTAGATTTGGGCCAGACATGTGACAGTTCATTCCTTCTAAGTAATACCGTTTGTATGTTTTTATTGCATTACGTTTTTTTGCATGCTGTATTTGGTCGTTGGTGTGTGCGTTCCCGGTCGTGTAATCCGGAAGTGTCAAAAGTGTGGATGATCGGCAAGAGTGTGGGTTATAAGCAATAGTGTGGGGTAACTTAATAACCCACACTCTTTGTGATGACGCACACTTCCGCTCACGGTTAACGGGATTTATCCTACGGAAATTTATCATGGCGTTGAGTTAGCGTGACGTCACAACCGTGGTATAAAAATCTTTAAACTGGTTGAACAGGCTGGAAGCTGGTCAGTTGCAAAAACTATTGTAAACTCATTTTTGTTCAAGCAAGGTTTTATTCATATTTTCCATTATGACCTCTTATGACCCAAATTCTTTGTTTCTGCCTTTTTAATAATAATAAGTTTGTTGCAAACGCAACCAGAATGGCAAGGACCCGGCGGTCACTAACTGCCATCCGAAGTTAAAACAAAAAATTATTTAACAAATTTAAGAGTTTAAAAGTTTAAAACGAAGACGATAGCCCGGCTGTAAAGGAAGGGTTGATGTTTTGGGTTGGGGTCATGGATGCCTTACCACTAAGGTTAGACCTACCAGAGACACAATGGTCCCCGAACGTGAGGGGCAAGTGAAGAGAAATGCCGTATCATTGTCAATGTTTCTTAAATAAATAAAAAATAAATAAAAAAATAAATGTATCACAATGTATCACAATGTATCACAATGTAAGCTTGGCCTGAACCAATTGTCAATCAAGCCATTATTTGAGATTTAGCCAACCCCGAGAGTGTAGCTTGTTCTTAATCTTTTTATAAACTTCAGCGTTGTGTCAAACTTCTGTTACTGTAAATCGTCTTCCACGTGCTATCATTCATAATAAATAGTTTAGACCAACTTAAGAGTAGTTTGTATATGTGCATAAGCTAGCTTAAGTGTTTCTTGATGGGAAGTGTTTTGTGCTTTAGTGTATGCCATTGGATTACAGTTCTCTAGCGGTTAGCTACAGATAAAACCAGAACCAAATAAGAGAGATTAAAATATACCCGATATAATTGGGGCCTGTCCAGGATTTGAACCCGGGACCTCTCGCAATTAATGGCAAAATTGCTGGCCGTTACAGCAAATCTCAAGTAATGGCTAACGACTTTAAAGAAGTACAGCTGGGAACATGGCGACATCACATTACGGGATTGTGGGTGAAGACCTCATGTTATGGAACAACAGTAGTCTACCATGTTTCCCGTGACGGAACTACGTTATTGGGGAAACATCACGTAACGGATTATTTTTTAAGAGGAGAGCATCTCGTAACGGATTTTTGTTATAAAGAGAGCATCACGTAATGGAACATTAATTGGTTTAGACACGACATCACTCAACGGATTAGGCTTCCCAGAGTCGTACCAAGATACCTATGAATGAGTGGTCTCGTGAGCAACCCATTTAAGACTCAAGAACTGAGTGGACAGAGAATTTGCATAGGATTAGACCCTTCTTAATTCTTCCTCAAGAAACCGAAGGAAACCCTCGCCACAACGAAGCTACATGACTGCAAACGTTATTTTTATACATTTAAGACAATTCGAGACCACTGAAGCTATCTTAAGGTATTTACTAGCACTATGCCAGAGAGCAGTTAATACAATGGTCTGAGCACTTGGGTAAAGAACGTTTTTACCTCATAAGCAGTTGCACCAACGGAAACCACGAAGATCAGAGTCACGTTGAGTAGTGCAGGGATCTAAAACCAAAGTGCAGTGCGAAGTCTGGTCGCCAACACGAACTAATCACCCGAGACCAACGAGAGGAGTGAGTTGTCACCTACGCATGCAGACTGTCTTGGTTAAAAAGGAACAGACAAATTACCATAACACGTGACAAGGTTACATTAAAACATAAAATAAGATCCGAGTTTAAAGTCAAATTCGTTAAAAATTAATTATTTAAGGAAACAACTTCACAGGTACGTGATGAATTATTTAACCTAAGGTAAGTATAATTTATTTAGGTTTTATATATTTTATTTTAGTTTATTGATTTCATATATCACACGAATGCCAGCCATTGCCCATTGTGATACTCACACGGCGCAAGACTTCCATATGGTTCAAGGAGCGGCAGAGAGATTAAAGAGGGAAGTTTCTATACAGCCCAAACCAAAATCTGTCACGAGGCGCGACATAATGCCTCCTACCCACGAAAACGTGGTCCTCCGCGTCTTTAGTTTACTACCAAATTTTTTTAAGAAATGCACCATTCTTACAAAAATAAACAATGGTATTGCCACAAAGTTAACAAAAATTATCAAGATTCTGAGCAATGGCGAAGCAAAGATTAATTGATAATTAATTATAAACCCATCATATACCATATCACCTCACACTTACTCTAAAACGACAGAGGAATATTCTAGTTAAACCATAGTTTGTTTTTCCAATAAAAAAAAAACCGTAAATGCCAACACGACCACAACACTCACGAGCAATCCAAGCTGACAACATGACCAGAAAAGTTTCCCAGTAAGAAAACTACTTAATCATTTACAGAGTCATGTAAAAGGTGTTAACGTTTCATTATGCATCAGGAAACCAACACGTCACCCCAAAAAATTAACTTCAATAAAAAATTAAAAGGAAAAGGGAAAAAATATAGGGGAGGAAAACAAAGATATAGGGAAAATAAGGCAAGCAGACAAATAATTGAAGGAAAAGCCCACGCCGACTGCAGATCACCTTATAATCGAGTCACTTCGTTGAGTCACTGGTGAGATTGAACCCTGGCTGCAACTAAGGCTAGTGTCAGAGAGTGTTGTTGATTCGGAAAATTTGGACGCACTCTCAGCATTCATGATGACAGTGTCTACACTGCAAACATTGGATAATGACAGAAATGTAGAAATGGTGGCCGAGCCACTACTCCTACATCACTATCTTAGCTGAAAGCAACAGGAGGATTTAAAAAGAATGTCTTTTTAACTCTTTCATCTCTGTCATCATACAATGTTTCCATTACTTGCTTTGCACAGCGCTTTGGTTTTGGATCCCTGCGCTACTCAAAGTGATCCTGATCTTCGTGATTTCCACTGGTGCAACTGCTTATGAGGTAAAACGTTCTTTACTTAAGTCTCAGACCGTAGTAATTACTTTCCAGCATAGTGCTACCATTGAAAGGTGGACCATTGTCTGTTTAGACTACGACCAGATTTCCAAATAACGTATTTCTTTCAGATTTGATATGACAGCATCATCTGCTGTCGACTTTAGTATGCAGCCAAGTGGGTATCTGGAATATTCATTAATCACGACCATGAGATATCGCGTGTTAAAAATTGGTCCACAGAAATAGACAGCGACGTGCTACCATAGCCTTGGTAGCAATAGGCTCATCTGTAGCAGTATTTTTGTGGTTCCACAGGGCTGTGTGGTTGCTTGACAAGCTATGCATTTTCGTATATGTTCAGTCATTTTCACATCCATTTTTGGAAACCAAACTTTTTATCTCATCAAACTTTTTGTCTTAGTTTCTCCTTGATAACCAGTGTGTCCTAGCTGTGTGGCTCTTTTTTCCATTGACTCGGGGATTACTATCCTGTGCCCTTTTAATAATATCCCCGTGTCTTCATCAAAAGTGAGCTGCTCTCACATTGTGGTATATTGATAATTTTGCTTCTTTGCTCTAGTTGTTCATTTGATGGGCTAGTTTCACACTTGTTAGCAGAGCATTTGTTGCTACGATTATGTCTTCCATTCTTAACACTTCAGGCTTTGCATCATTGAGGAGCATATTCATGAATCTGTCAGCTGTTCGTTGATGTTTGTATATTTGCTCTTTTGTCCACAAACGTGTCTTGAGAGAAATTCTGCAGGATGTATCTTCCCAGATGTTTGGCAAATCTGGTAGTCGTATTTTTGCATTCTCAAATGCCACCTTTCAATGCGTGCATACGGTTGCGAGTTGGAATTTGTCAATATTTGTACTAACGGTTTGTGATCTGAGAATATTTTTATAGGTGCACCATATATGGTTGAAAATGTTCGCATCCCCAGACGACTGGCAGCATCTCTCGTTGCAGTTGAGAGTATTTTTGGTCCGTGCTGTTCTAAGCACGGCTTTCATAGGCTACTGGGACTGTGCATTCGCATTGTGCAGACTTCTGGGCCAGTATTGCGCCCAAACCAAATGGACCCTCGTTGACGTATAGTAGTGTTTCTGCAGATTTCTGCCTCTGGATTGAAGTGAGCTATCACTTCTTTTGTGTGATTGTCTGTTGAATATCATTGAAAGCTTTTTCTACTTCTTAAGACCACTACCATTCTGTGTTTTTTCATGATTAAGTCTCTTAAAGATTTTGATACTGAGGCTAAACTTGGCAAAAATTGTGTGCAGTATTGCACCTTGCCTAAAAAGCTGAACAAACCTTCTGGATTTGTTGGCGCTGGTACATGATAAATTGCCGATACTTTACCTGGGTCAGTTTGCATCCCCTTTTCTTAGAAAATGTACTCGTAGTGTTTCAAAGTGGTTTTATTTAGTTTAATTTTTTCTGGATTGAGAGTAATATTGCTCTCTCTGAGCTTTCTCAGGGCTTTCCGTGATATAATGTCATAGTATCGGTTAGGTTTTGCATATATTAATATGTCATCACTCAAATTTCACGGACCCTGGGATGTATTGTATTATGCTTCTTATCACCTCTTGGAATTGTTCGGCTAAATTGTTCCAAACTTTAGGTAATGGTATCGAAACAGGCCTAAGTGTGTTGAAAATGTAGTTATGTATCTTGATTCTGCTTCTAATTCTAGTTGGTGATAGCCTTTGCTTCAGTCTAATTTTGAAAAATGGCATGCGCCATTTAATTCGTGAATAATATCATCAACAGTTGGCATTGGATGTTGCTCTCTAATTATGGCCTCATGAGGCAATCACATGTCTACACAGATTCGTAAGTCTGCATTCAGTATATCTTTGGTCACTAGTGGCGATTCCCAAGGAGTAGGCCCGTAGACTTTCTCTATGATGTCTAACTCTAAGAGTTTCTGTATTTCCTTTTCTGCTTTTTTTTTGTATGGAAAGGAATTCTCTTGTATCGTTGGACTTTTGGTTTCATTTTATGATCTATATGAAGCTTCACTGTGTAGTTCTCCAGTTTTCCTAGATCTTTAAATCTATCAGCAAACTCATTTATTATCTCTCTCGTTTTTGGATCGTTTGTCTTTGGTTAACCAACATTGCTGTGTACTTGGTTTACATGTTTCTCGTTATGGTCATCATCTACCAGAATTTTAATTAACTTTAAATTTGTGCACGTTGCTTAGTCAAGGATACACCCGTTTGCCTTCTATTACGAAGGTTAGAGCTTTTGTTTGTCTGGTCTTATACTGTATTGTTCCCCAGAATGAACCTATAACATGTAGTGGCTGATTTTGGCGATATGGGTAGATTATTGTGGCGTCCGAATCCAGTTTTGTTCGCAGAACTATTTTATTGTATGTACTTTCATCAATGTGGCCGTAGCACAGGAATCAATGTTCATCTTGACTTGTATTCCTTATATAGATACAGTGGCTCTTGGTGTGTGTTCCGTTTAGGTTTAAATTGTTCCTGGTTATCATTAATTTGAAAAACACGTCTAGGTTCTTCATCACTGCTCGACTGGCCCAACATTTCGTTTTCTCGATTGGACATTTTATTTATTGATTCATTTTTATTTTTGCGTGTGGAGCCGGACCTGTTGTTGTCACGTGTTCTGGCTTGTGCTGCATCTCTGTCGTCTACATAGCACACGTTTGCAAATCTGCCAATGGACGATCTGCCTTCGTCATGTGGTCAGCTTCTTCCACAATGTTTGCAAGTTGAGTTTGATCTGCTTTGCGATTGTTGACTAGCATTTTGCGATGCTCGTTGCCATTTTGGACTTTGTTGTCGGGGCCGCCATCTTGGTTGACTTCCGTTTCGTCTTGCAATGTGACTTCCGGTTTTGCTTACCCTTCTTTTAGAGAAACCCGTTGTTATCTTGTTAACTTCATGATCTGTCGATTTCGATATTTGACCACAAAATTTTTCTATAGCTTCGGCTTGACTTTTGGTTCTTTCGTATGTTCGTCTTAAATCTAGTACTTTCTCCAGAGTGTACGTCCTTTCCCCAAGTACTTTTCTTCTTAAGCGTGGGTCTTTTGTTCTGGCTATTATCTTGGCTTTTACTTCTCGCTTGACGTCGTCAAACCAACATGTTCTAGCCAATTTCTGTAGACGCGAATGAAACGGACCTATCGTTTCGTAGTTTGCTTGTTTTGTTGTAACTTAAGATGCAAAATCGGTGTTTTCCTTGGGAGTAAATCTTTTGTCTAATCTTGCTTTTGCTTCCGCGTATTTTGCTTTGGGGTCGGGAAGGGTTTGAAAGATGTCGTGAACCTCCTCTCCCGCAAAGTGAAGTACGATCGCCTTTTTTCTTTCGTCATTAGAAATTTTCGCTGCTAATAAATAGTTCTTTAATCACAAATTCCATTTTTCCCAGGAAGGGCCCAAAAAGGTTACATCTGCATGTGGATCAAATGGTGAGAAGTAGGCATTTGTAAGGGTGTCCATTTTGTTACTCACGTCACTTGTGCAGTTAGCAAACTCGTGTTTTCGTTTTTTTACGTATTTTCCTCGACTGTCTTTAAAATCGACCAGATTTGTCGTCGCCTGTCTTCATGCCTTGTATTTGCTCATTTATGTGCTGTTGAGTCTTGGGCATTCATTAATAAAAGTGATGACAAAGCACAGCAATCATGTTGTTTACAACTCTGCTTTATATTCACTGTATGTCTTCATTTCTTACAGGACGGATCTATATATCAAAGACTAGGTGGTGGTGTTTTTATCAATATAGGTATCAAGGAAGAGTGATTTTTTTTATGAAAAGGGGTAATAAAATACTTTACCATAATTACGGACCACGCCATAGCTATTTGTACTACAGCGCCACATTTTCAATTTGTATTTATGGTGAGTTTCGACTTTCTGCTGCTGTTGTATTTCTAATAATATTTTTTTCAAGTGGTAAAAGGGTTGCCAAGTTGAGATTGGTTCTGCTTTTCAAAGGAGTTTACAAACAGACCAAAATATTCGGCAAGTTAATTCCATTGAGTATGAGTTCTAAGGTCACTGCTTTACTACTTCCTATAGCTACTTTCAGTAGGAATGTTTAAGTTTTTCCTTTAACGTCCGAGATAGTCAGTAGGATTAACATGGTGAATGTTTTGGTCTGTTGATATCTGTTAATATCCTTTTGAAACGCCAAACCATTTTCAACTTAGTGGTATTTTAACCAGTTTTTTTATGTTTTCATTTCTTTATTTGTTAGTTAGTTCTCACTCGAATTTATTTGTAGTTTTCGATCGCGGTATTTCATCAAAAGAATTACTAAAAACCTGTGAAAAATGTATACTTCCTGAATAATAGACATTTTTTAAACTAAATGTATTGCAAAAAAAATTACACTAGCTTATTTTTTTTTTGGGCATTTTTTGTTGGCAACCTCGAACAAACATAGGTAGAAAGCATGGCCAATACTTACCATAGTAATGTCAATACTGAAAACATTCATGATACGACAATAATGACACATAACACATTTAACTTTCGAACTATTAGTCGGTGTTATTTTTTCTACGAGTTTTGGTTTTGGGTGGATTTTGTTAACTAGGCACCCACTGATGCTGTTCTCGTGAAACTCTGGGATGCACGCTCGAAAGGCATGGAGTTTGTGTTGTACTGGAGTCGTATAGTCAATGTTGTATCTTAAGTTCTTCCCAATACTTTGCCACACAAGAGCAATGCTCCTACATAAATTAACATGGGAGTTGGCAGACCAGCTAATCAGCTAGCCAAAAATTAGGATTTTAGCAATTTGCATTGGTAGATTAAAATTTTGCATTGAAAGCCAATTCAATGACCTTTCCGTATGAATTAATTTTGGTCGGGTGGGCCTTGCTGTCAATTTCAATCAAATTCCAGTTTTTATACCCCATTATTACATTTACCCAGACCTCTGAAACGTGCCAAAACTCGGTTCAAGGTTTGGCACGTGCCAAACCGTGCCAAACCTCGGAAATGCCATGTGAAATGCCGATGATTGTTGCCTTACTTGTCACAACACACTAGCGTGTGTTTTAAAAAAAGTAACTGTGTATAAAAAGGCTCAAATGACAGGTGGATGGTTATGTCCTTTTTTAATCAGGGTAATAAAACTCTTTTACACTACTCTTCGTTAATTATGATCTAAACCCAAAATAATAAATTGTAAGAAAAAACCCTCCAAGTTTCAGCCATTGAACATCTTTGATATTAATAAACAAAAACGTATCGTTAAAAGTTAAAAGTAAGGGTCTAAAAGTCAAAACCTGTAAGGAACACGGACAAGCTTTGACTGTAAGGCTCTAGGTGTCAGATTTGGCCACATTATACCTTTACTACCCGGTTTTTGAGGAACAGCTGTCCGAGATCGTCCTATAAAGACCTATGTGATGATCCAATGATAGTGGGGGTGTGGGTTTCCTACTTTGCTTTAGGTTGACATTTTTTTTCGGTTTGGTAACATGGCAGCAATTCCAAGCAAGACAACCTGCTACAAGCGTAAACGTGTACACCCATTCTGTCTGAGTTTCTAAGTCATTAATAAATAGACATAAATGGCTGGAAATAATATTAAGGAAAATTGGAAATTAGCCAACAGCGAAAATCATACACTATAAATAACGTAGTTCAGTAAGCCACCTTTGTGCACTTACGTTTCATCGGAGTGCAACGGAGAGATTAAGCCGCTATGCAAGTGATCTGGGGGCGAACTGGGTAGCCGGTTCGAATCCGGGTCATGCCACTCCGATTTAACGTAAGTTCATAAAGGTGGTTTACTGAACTACGTCATTTATAGTGTATGATTTTCGCTGTTGGCTAACTTCAATTTTCCTGACTAAGTCATTAGCATGATCACCGGGTAGTAAGGGTCTAATGCTTACCAGCGTCTTACTGGCCAAATCTGACACCTAGAGCCTCTTACTGGCCAAATCTGACACCTAGAGCCTTACAGTCAAAGCTTGTCCGTGTTCCTTACAGGTTTTGACTTTTAGACCCTTACTTTTAACTTTTAACGATACGTTTTTGTTTATTAATCCGTGTTACTTTTAGAGTTGTATTAAATAGGTGTAGTGGTGGATGAGGGGTGGGGTATGTGTGGCACCTTTATAATTAATTTGTTGTTTGTTTTGTTGTGCCGCCTTTAAGCTCGGTAAATATCTATGGCCCTTACTAACCTGGCTATGGCTAGTGTTAACAATAGAAACAAATCCTTTAATCTTCAGTCTATGTCTTGCAGCTGGCGTTTGCTAAATGGCATTGTTGCATAATAACAATGTTTAAAACAATATAAAACAATCAATCTGGTCATTTAGAGCGCCGTAACCCTTGAACCACTTGCCCAATTAGAAAAGGCCTTATGGAAAGGGCACATCTACGGAGCAATACCTGAAAATGAGCTTAGAACCAGCTTTACAGGACAAATAGTTTGACCTGTAGAGAGGACAGACGAAAGGTACATCCCCAGAACAAGACCAAGACCAAGAACAAGACCAAGAACAAGACCAAGAACAAGACCAAGACCCAAGACCAAGAACAAGAAGTTGTCTATTTGGCCCCTCTCTGTATCTCGGGTTTGGTTGGACTGAATTTCACAATTTTTGGACTGTAGACAGGCCTTGACTAGTCAAGGAAAGATTCCAAATTTGGTTTAAAAATTTTGAATTTTGACGGAGTTATAAGCTCTCAAAGTTGAAAGTTTAACACAGAGATCCTAGGTCGACCCTTACTAACACTGACTATCGCCAGTGTTAATAAAATCGAGCCACTAAGACATAAAATGCAGCTTTAAAACTTGACGCAAGGCTCCGTTTTTTAATTGTATTTTACTTGAATGGGTCATCTCTGATTAACCGACCAACGCTTAACATAAACCCACGAAAACATGAGATACACGACCGACACAATGCTTTTAACAATACCGAACAATAATTTTAGGATTACAAACAATACTTCAACAATCCATAGGCCCCTTACCCGCCAGTCAGCTCACTAATCCAAGGATCCTCATCCCCAAATTACCAAAGGTATGTAGAATTAATTTCATCCAATGCACACACCAACTTTCATTTTGTAACGTCTCTGAAACGTTCCCAATCAGCTTCTTAAAGTCGATGGTAATTAACCTTAACTTCCGGGTCACCAGTAGCTAGTTAGTCAGAAAGTAAATCAAAATCAACGACCTTTAGTAGCAATTTTTTCCTAGAAAGAGTCGTCGGACGAATCCAAACCGTTGCCCTACATTAAGGGGATCTAATGCCCAATTATTGTCCAACACATTTGTAGCCGTTTTTTTTTTTTTTTAGCTGTTTGCATGTCTTGATTTTTGTCACAAGGGAAATTT